>JAMWET010004337.1:842500-845000 GCA_024036415.1 Prochilodus magdalenae
CAATTATCACACAATCAGCTGAACACAGTTCCTCAGCCTGAAGGCAGTTATTTCCCACTGTAGCTTTCAGAATCGTGTGTGCAATAAACTGGGATACACTATAAAAACAGGGGCTCTAACTAAAGCTGGACAACACATCAATATTCATCATTTTTCTTATAAATGATGTCACATTACATAACAATATGCTTTTCCGATCATATCAAGGCATAATAAAAGGCAAGTTTCATTATGCTGCACTTATATGTTAAACCAGACATTCCATTGTTAAAAAGGAGCCACAGTGACAACATTCTGTAGACCACCAACGTGGAATAAACAGGATGTTGATGCTTTCTGTAGTAGCTTTGGGTGCCAAAATCTCGTCGTCAAATCCCAAATTAACTCAGTATCCCATAACATAAATAAAAGAGTATGGAACATCCTCCTTCATTTCTTTACTCCAAAACAACAATCTACACAGCTAAAGCACTCGGCTGATAGTCATCATCATTTCACCTATAACAATATCCTAGCATTTGTGCGTCTTCATGCTGCTGTCATGTCGAGTAGCTCTATGACGAATTATGTTCTGTCAATGCAAACATGTGAAGGCCGCACTACAAAGAAGTAGATTTAGCGATAACTCCATTGGAGGCCGTTATACGTATGATGTATACATCTTAAGTCGTTTCAAAGCATCACATTGGTGCATGTACATATTGAAAAACATCCTTCATTTTCTTGTCCTTCGTTTGTTGTCTTTTGTTTAATTTGTATATACATACATGTGATTAAGTAAAAGGAATAGGAAAAGGGAGAGGAATAGAATATACAGTATTTACACGCGGACAGTCACATGAGGATTTATCTGTTAGAGCTGTATTTAGGAAACATTCACTTCTGCTGTTGGCTGCCGCTTTGTGTGTGTGTGTGTGTGTGTGTGTGTGTGTGTGTGTGTGTGTGTGTGTGTCCTTTAGCTTGGCCATGGTTGCTTTTTAAACAGGCAGCAGAAATAAGTCCTCAAACGTTTCCCATAATCCCTCATTCCGCTCCCTCTAGCAGCAAATAATGAGCTCTCCTACTGAAGAGCTGAGTGAGACGAGTGAAACGTTTAACAGAGAGAGTGAGCGGGAGAGACAGAGCGGGATGGAGAAGGTAAAAGAGAATAAACATGAGAGGGATGGAACCCGGGATGGGCTGTGTTAATGAACAGTAAGAAAGAGAAGAAGAAAAGAAAGAGAGTCTTGGAATGTGTCAGAAAGAAGTAGACAGCACAGGGTGAAGAAAGTAGAGAAAGAATGGAGGAAGGTAAAAGATAATATATATGAGATGGAGAGTGGGAATGAATAGAAGAGGAAAGGCAGAGGCTGACAGAGAGAGAGAGAGAGGGAGAAAGAGAGAGAGAGAGAAAGAGAGATGTAATAGACAGGCTGTGACAGAGAAGGAGAGAGAGGATGGGTAAAGAGAAAGAAAGAGCAGGAAAAAGTGTCCAGAAACTGAGAAAAAAAGAGAGAGAGTTTTTGAAAACTGAAAAATATAAAGAAAGAGAGAAAGACCTGGAGAAAATAGAGGGAGAGGATGGAGAGATAACCCCTTTGAGACTCATTGAGGTAAAGCCTTGACTTTGGCAACGGCAACGTCGCAGATGGAGTGAATAAATATTGGACAGGGATCTCACGTCACTTACTGAGAGGAAGAAAGCAAGAGAGAGAAAGAGAGAGAGAGAGAAAGAAAAACCACCCAAGGCCAAAGACAGCGCCAGGTCCAGACTGCACAGAATCTGAAGCCCTCATCAGCGGGAGTCTTTCTTCCAGACGCTGACTTACTGTACTTTTATGCAAATGATGCCTATGAGGGCAAAACACTTCAGTGATATGCTGCAAAACTAACAAGTGAGAGTTCCAGAGCCAAACGAATACATTAACCCTCAGAGGACCGGGGCTATGACTGTCATTTCACCATACGATTATAATATCATTACAAAACCATGAATAACACTGGTACATGATACACAAGGCTTCATTTGCATATGATTTATGCTGTATATTGACAGATTTGTATCTGCAAGTTTTGTTCTCAAAACTGTATAATCAGTTGAAAATTAGCCAAGTTGGTTAACACTGATATGTCTGCCTCTGGGTTAATCTCACAGGCCAGACATCGCCAGACAACATCAGAGCGTCTGTGAATTTCAGGAAGAGGCTACCAACAGGTTCACATAAACACTTTTTTACCTCTTTCTTGACCGGGGCCCATCGGCAGGCCCAAAGCGTTACAACATACTTCTATAACCTAAGAATAAGCCAACCAGTCTGCACAGCTCTTGTAGTTACTGAATAATAGGTTTAGTATGCAGTACGTCTGGTTTGTAAGGGGTCGTGTAACTATATCTCGCTGCTTGCGACACTTTAGCTTTCTGTCTGACTGATACAATCTAGTGTATTCTGGTGTCAAGCTGATAACTAGTGTAGATGGCAAACTCTCCACAGCTGTGGCCAACTAAAACACAAAAAATAAA
>JAMWET010004337.1:847500-919856 GCA_024036415.1 Prochilodus magdalenae
ACAAGAAAAGATAGCTTTTGCAAATGCTGATATACTACAGTAATGCGAGTTAACACAGATCCTCTATAGAAGCTACATTACAGATATATACACTACCTTAACAAAACAACAACACAAAGTCGACATTTGGAGTTAAATACACAAATAGTTAAGAGTCTTTGATTGGATAATTACTGCAGTGATTAATATGTTTCATCTGGCAACAATTCTTTCAGAACCCACGAATACAGCGAGTAGATCCTCATTTCTAAAACAACCATGTGGGAAGATGTATCCTGTTGTGGTAAAAAGATGTATCCTGTGTTTCAGAAAACAAATTATCATCCTACATCAAGCAACGAAAGCTATGGAGATGCTGAAATGGAACTGGGTTAAGAACGGTCAAAACCTGAAAAAAATTTGTTTACTGTCAACTTTACGGCAGAAATAACAGTCCTGAATGACCGTTATCATAAAACACTGACAGACCAGACAGCTATGCTTAAATTCCACACACACAATGGACAAGAACTCACAGGATTGAGCTCTTTGTGTTGCCTCACTAAGCTAATAGGAGCAATGAAAAAAGTCTAATGAGTTGAGATTTACCCTATTCCAGATTGATGAATGCATCAGAGTAAGAAAGGAAGTACATAAAGCGATGTACCCATCGTGCACAGTTCCCATGTACAAGCCTCTGGAGGCAGTATTATGGTCTGGGGGGGACTTCCACTCATTTATGCGGCAATAAAATGAAGCCAGCTGATTACAGACAGACAGGCAGACAGACGGATGGAGAGATAGATTTGCCACTTCTGGAATGAATTAGCTGCTTTTGGGCGTAGGGTTCATCCCAAACTCTCTCTCGCCACTGTTCTGGTTCTAGGTCAGAACAGACATAGCCGACAGCTCAAACTGATGCAAAGGTTAGGGTTCATGATATTTCCCTGTATATGATATTTGTGCCGTAAATGTAAAACATTAAGCAGGTAATTAACCCTGAAATACCCCACACTGGGGATGGGTATTTATTTTACCAGTTTCGCTGCTCTAATAGCTTTGCTATTCTGTCACAAAAATATTTTACAGTATATGCGATGTATCTCGTGGTCTGACCTCACAAAGACGGTTTATGACTTGAATGTATATTCTAGGAAAAACATTTAACTTATGCAAGTTTTACAACATATGGAGTTTCTTTAAACTGTTTTCACGCCTCATCTCTTGTACTACTATGGTTCTTTTGGTTCAAGAGTCATGGTTCTTCTGCTGTATTGCTCACTTTTTGACACCTTTCAACGTGCAGAGTGTGCATGATTTAACACAGTGCGAGTCCACCTACTGAACAATCACTCTATAAATCTCCTGCCATCATTTTGTTTGAGATATTTTAATATAAACATGACTGATTGACCTATTATAAATTGCAATATCAGGTGTTTGTACCATCACATTGCCTCTGGCTCTACAGGCAGAAAGTGTTTCTGAATTACAAAATAATATACAATTATTTATTTATTTATTTTTGGTTCATCATATTGCATGGTAGGACATTACATGTAAAGTGACTAAACCACAAGCAGCCAAAAGCACAAGCCAAACGCTCCTGGAGATGCAACCAGAACTGAAAGTTGAAAGAGATGTCCTTTTGTGTGATATTTAAGCCAAATGATAAAATTATTTAGCCATTTTTGTCAGACATGAATAGTTTCGTATCTGTTTTTAAAAACTTAATATAGCTTTTAGTTTGGAGCTTTTAAGTCTTCTCTACGATTTCAATACATAGACGCATGGTCCAGAATGAGTGTCCAGAATGGCTGTCGCCAAGATGAGTGGACAGACTGTCCTACAAAGACTTTGACCGCATGCATCCTGCAAAAAAGACCCTACATACTCCCGGCCTTCATCATCTGTTATTCCAATGCAGAGTTAAGAAACCAAACTGCGGAGGCTGAAAGCAGGTCACACTGCAACCTTCCCACAGATACACACCGTGCTAAACACTGCTGCTTTGTGTTTGAGGGGACCGAGATGAGAGCCGTCTGATCTAAAATGAAGTCACTGCGTCAAATGACTTTATGCAAACATATACGCACGCTCTCGCACAAACACACACACATGCATATGCACAAACAAAGCCAGGGCAAGTCAGCGGAGAATAAACAGTAAACAGCAAAAACATGCTGGAAAGTGGCTGTCAAACAGGGCGAGCGATATTAGGAGTGCTTTTGGAGAGCCAGCTGTTTTACATTCATTCTGTGTGTGTGTGTGTGTGTGTGTGTGTGTGTGTGTAAGAGCAAGGGAGCGAGTGTGTGTAATGTTTTCCCTGGCGGAGAGGTGAACAGCTTATCACGTAGTGAAGAGAGAGATTAGCGCACATTCACTCGCTCTCCGCAACACAGGCCAGCTGGATGCTGTCCCTCTACCTTCCTGTGAGAGTGTGTGTGTGTGTGTGTGTGTGTGTGTGTGTGTGTTTTCATGAAGCCAACGCAATCTGATGGCAAGCAACGCCTTTTAGTGCGGGCCCTCACAGCATATCTGATACACAAAAACAATCAAGACAAGGCAAAATCCGGATGGATGGGAGCACCGAGAGACTGTCGGGATCTGGAAATGGATGGTTGGAATTAGGTGAGCAGATAGATAGATAGATAGATAGATAGATAGATAGATAGATAGATAGATAGATAGATAGATAGATAGATAGATTGATTGACTGGCTGCATTACTGTAATACAGTTCATTGAGCAGGCAGCACTGTGGATGTGAGCTCACTGGGCTTTTACAGCACTGATACCAGATTAATACATTAATACAGTTACACCAACCCCTCCCTATACAAGACACACAGTCAGAGACACAGAGAAAGAGCAAGAGAGGGGGTGAGGGGTGGGGTTGGTTGAGAGAGAGAGAGAACTGCATGCTCCATCATCAGCGTCTCTTTAAGGCGATCAGACATAAGTGGGGCAGCAGCGCTCGCGCTCTCAGCAGCTCGCGCATTCGGCATCAGCGCCTTTGTCCTCGCGTCCGGAACACAGCGGCGCCCTTTAACTGAATCGCGCGCAGTAATCCGATTCCAGCACGTAACAAATCGAATTCGAAACAACTCTCTCTCTCTCTCTCTCTTTCTCTCTCTTTCTCTCTCTCTCTCTCCACATTCCAACGGTTTAACCAGAGCGTCGGAGCGTCGCATGTTTCGCAACCTTCCACAAAAGCCTCGCACAGACACACACCCCACCACTGCGCTCGAGCCCTTTGGGTCACATGCTTCAGCTAAACCCGATACACGCGTGCGGCATATAACATACTTCCACTGACACGCGGACGACCAACGCATGCACGTGCATTAACACGCTGTTTACACCACCTACGCAGTCCTGAAGAAACCACCGCTGCACACATCTGCGCCGAAACTGCATCAGGCATATCGCAATGCAAGAGTTGACAGTGTGCATCTGGAGATGTGACAGTGCCTCGTGGAGGATGGACGTTCTGCTAATTATGCCCTCCAATGAAGCCGCACTGTCTGAACACCAAAGTCTGCACACAATCAAAACCAATCAAAAACCTCCCTCTAGGGACTCTAGATGAGGCGAGTTGAACTACGCAAAACAGTCAGCCAGTTGTGTGGAACTCAACTCAGCAAGCAGTGCGAAGGACAAGTAGTCGAAGGGCATGGATGGTAGTATGGCCTTGTGAAAGAAAAGCGATGTACTTCACGTGAATGATGCTACAAACTTCACAATAAACGTGACCAACATAGGTTAGCTTCTGATTGGTCTGAAATCCAGAACCTAACCTGTGCTGGGGCAGGCTTGCTGAGCAACTTCAGTTGTGTTGGGCTGAGATGGGATTGTCTTGTTCCCTGTACAGTCCATATGAACAATAAGCTGGAAAAACAGCCTGTAAGTATGTATAGCCCCATCATCCTCGTACAGCGCCATCTGCAGGAGACTGAAGTCACTAAACACAATGTGGCTAATTATTTATCCTGTGTCCTGTTAATTATTTGTTCTGTCCTCAGAAGTCCTTTCACATGTTGCACACAATTACATATTTTCACCAGAAAGGTCTCCAAATGCCCAAAACAACAATATTGTTGCTTTAAATCCAGTATAAATTGTATATATATATACTCGTTAATAAGCTGCACAACACTGTTGATGATTATGGTCAGGTAACGTGAATCATCCCTGTAACTTCCCCTACAACGCATCCCATCTAAACGCTCTCCTGCATCATAAACACACTCTTCAGCCACCAACCCGAGACCCCCCAACCTCCTAAACCTCCAGACACACTGATACTCCAACAGGACAACACAGCCCTGCATAATAAAACACTCCTGTCACACTCCTGCAATCTCACACACCCCTCCCTGCTCCAGCACACACACACACAGACGCACACACGGCCACTCAGCGCCGTGCAGCTCATCTCCAGCCCCCAATCCGGGCACTTTCCAGATCCAGGACAGCGTGCTTCACAGTGAAAGAGAACCGAGCATATAACCCAGTGATTTAGCCTCTACCGCTCTGTGAAAACGCCTCCATCTGATTCTGAACCGCCACGCGCGGGTGCCGGTACACGGCCCGCGTGCTTCCGTCAGCAGAGCACGTCCAGGCTAACGAAAGCGTGAATTGCTAAGGGTGTGGAAACACTGCGAAGAACACAGTGCTCATCATTCTCACTCACATTCTCTCCAGCCGACCATCCACCATCATCTCGGGAAGAAAATCCAGGGTATAGGACGAAGTCATGGTCCGTCCGTCCGTGTGTCCGTGCGTCCGCGCGCACCGCCTGCTCTTCTTCTCCCCGGTGTTACACTGCCTGCTTGCTTTCCCGTCACTGTCCCCTTCAGTCCCTTTTGCCGCTCGCGCTTTGCCCAGTTTTGCACAGCTGCGTTTTTTGGGGGTGAGGCAAAGACGGAGAGGGACAGGTGCCTTCACACACACACACTCACTCACACTACACCACACCACACCACACACACACGCGGCGGGTCACATTCTCCTCCAACCCCCCATCCGAGGGGCTGGGGTGGGGTATTTTTTTGGAGAGTTTTTTTCTCCTCCTCCTTCTTACAAATCTCTCCCCCACTCCCCCGAAAAAAACCGACCAGCCCCCTTTTCTGCCGCGCGGACGGGACGTCACGTGCTTTCTCTTGCTCCGTCTAGCTCGGGGGGCGTGGTCGATCGCGCTGCTGCAGCGGACGGTTTAACCATTTTGCCTCGCGCTCAGTGTGAATATGTTTTCACGGTACATACAATAGCAGTGAGTATCATGACGTGTCATAAACATTATCAGTACTAACTGGAAAGGTATATGGTCTAATCTACTGCAGTGTGATATTGTGAATGTGTTGGTTGCTTATTTGGGAATTTTGGGAATAAAGGTCTGAGGCTGGATTTGTTTTTGTATGAGGTTTATATTGTAAATGCAGCCTATTGGTTGGTGCTGTGTATATATGATGAACAAATTAGACTGTTATGAGCAATATTTGTTGAGCTACCCCATGTTTGCTAACCCAACATGGCAGACGTCTTGGTTGTGGAGGTTCCTAATGGTGCCCTGTGATGATCCATCCCATGCAGCTTGAACATTCTCACACAGTTCCGACAGATGTTGTGTTAGGGGTGGAGGTGGAGATGCACCAGGCCTTTTGGTTGCAACAACAAACCATTTTTCTTGGCACTGACCACAGTGCCTCCACACATGGATTCTTTGGTCATCTCCACCAAGACAAAGCGTCAGTCAGGTACTGCAATAAAGCCCATCCCTGCTTACGTCACAAGCAGTACTGATTCATAAAACTCGAATCGTTTGCATGTCTTACAATGTGAAACCAACCCACCAAGTTTCAATCCTGTCTGCGGATTCCTTCTGGGTACAGCTACTTGTCCAACTATTGGTTTGATGATGAGTATTACGTAGAATAAGGAATATATACTGCATAAATTATAATATATTGTTAAAGCATGAGATCACTGTAAGAATAAATTGGTTGCAAGAAATGTATTGTTCTAATACACTGAGACAGTAGAAATATATTGATTAATACTGTTATGCCCTGAGATTGGTATTGTTATTGTTATATTATGTTATATTACCAGGTTGGTATTGTTAATGTGTGGTTTTATTTTGGAAATACTGTTGCAATATGTGAGTAAGACATCAGGAGTTCATTAGCTGATATTGGGGGAATTTTCTGGATGATACAGTTATAATACCGGGTTAATATTTGTAGTGATAGATATAAGGAATATATGGCTGTAATTGTGTGGTCCTCCACTCAGGCGTTCAGAAATTTGTGCACTCATTTATTCATGCAGATGACTCTTTCCGGTCACATGATCATGGAAAGGATGAGGGTGGTGAGATTTCTCTCTCTTTCTCTCTCTCTCGCTCTCTCGCTCTTTCCCTGTTACCCCTGGGGCAACAGCACTCAAGCTTCTCCTGCAGAGAGCTGAAGACAGTGTGGAGGAAGTGGGTCATGGGAAACACACACACACACTTACACACACACACACTCCCCTCCACAACCCTCACCATTCTGTATGCTAACTAAGACTTCAAGTAAAGCAGTGAAGTCCACATGCACAGCCTTTAATAAAATCATTCACTGAAATCACGAGACCAGAAGGAAAAGTAGGTCAGTGTCCTCCTTCCCAAAACACTGGAGAACCTTGAACAAATTCAGTTCCCTCACTGGGCCTGGAGTAATTGTACATGTATTCAGTGGACTTATAAGCTTATACGCTGGTCAGTGAGTAGAAGGGTTCCAGTCATAGGGTGCTAATAACATGGCAAGTAGAAATACAAGGTAGGGGTTTCTATTAAAGTGGTCAGTGAGAGGAAGTACAAGATAAGTGTTTCTAGTAAAGTGGCCAGTGAGCGGAAAAGCATTTTAAGTGTTTCTAATAAAGTGGCCAGTGAGTGCAAATGCACTGTAAAGTGGCCAGTGAGTGCAAATGCACTGTAAAGTGGCCAGTGAGTGGAAGTGCAGAGCAGGTGTCTATTAAATTGACCAGTAACTGGAAATGCACTGTAAAGTGGCCAGTGAGTGGAAATGCACTGTAGGTGTTTCTAATAAAGTGGCCAGTGAGTGGAAGTGCAGAGCAGGTGTCTATTAAATTGACCAGTAACTGGAAATGCACTTTAAAGTGGCCAGTGAGTGGAAATGCACTGTAGGTGTTTCTAAAAAAGTGGCCAGTGAGAGAAAGTACACGGTAGCGGTTTCCAATAAAGTGTATAGTGAATGCCTTTCCAAGAGAACAAGCCATTCTGCTTACAACCATTAGCCATGACATTACAAGTGGTTGTTTGCTTTCTAGTTCCGTACTCGTCAGCAGAAAGTCTAAATCGAATTCATGCTTTTCACCTTGTGTTTCTATCCTTCTTCTATCATGAACAGCCGCTACACTATTTAGCACCATTAACAGGTCAATATACAAACCACATTAAGCTGCTCTTTCTGTCCCGCCCCAGTGAGTTCTACACAAAGACACAGTAAAGAAACAGAGGGCCAAAGTGGGTGGGGGTGGGGGGATTCACAAAAGAGGATTTTCTTAGTTAACCAGACTTATTGTATTATGCCCCTTTTGTGAGTTTTCCTCTCAACATCCATTTTATCTCATCATTAAGAGACGATTTGCTGACAGACTGTAAAACAAAAGGACCAGATAGGAACCTTTTAGTGACTCTTGTATTTTAATTGCTGTGCATATAATTTAGTTAGCAATGTCATCGAAAAGTCAAGCCTGTATAATAGGAGGTAACAGACATCTTCACTTCGGGCTTAAATTATCCAGTGTTATTGAAAAATCCAGCTTTTTTCCTAACACCCCTCCCTCCACGACAGTGGGCTAATACCATTATTACTAGGGTGTGTATAAATGTGTGGGTCTTTCAATGCACTAAATTGTAACCTTAATCCAGTGCCCGGTTGCCAGAAGGCGCCACAAATGCTCAATTTCACTTTTCGACGAATGAAAATTGGAAATATTTCATACAAATGGTGTGCTCTCACGAGGGATAATGCAATAAAAAAGGCAATTCATGAATTCAGAGCTTTTCTGCACAGGTCTGATGGATTCGCGCCTCTAAAAGGGCGGCGGGTCCAGATCCAACCTGAGCCCAGGATGACTAAAGCAGGAAAAGAATGGAGCAGAATGCAGGAGTGCGGAGGAAAAAGCACTCGCTTTCCTCCACTGCCATTTATTATTTACCATTAGTGCTAACACAGAGGCATAAGTGCAGCACCGTCATGAAATGTGTGCGAATTTGTATGTGTGTGTGTGTGTGTTTAGAGAGGGCAGTACATGCCAAATCAGCTTCCAATAAAAGTCCACAAGACATGCCTGCATATTAACATTAAACCCCTATTACCGTAACGCACTGAGTGGTGAACATCACTTTTATGGGATTGAACAAATACACATTTAATGTTTTTATTTTCCAATACTGAAACAATAAACCCACAGTATGAACAATGCATGTTCATTTTGCACACTATTAACTATCCCAGAATCAAATCAGCTGCTAAAATCCCTTTTCGCTTTCACAATAGGCTCGCTTAGTCACCGAAACCTGCAGAAACACTGCAAGTGTGAGTGGAATGCGGTATGGAAAATGCTGTGAATCCAACTCTGAAGCTCTCTGCTTGTATATACAGATGACCACTTCAATAAGTACACCCACCTTGTATTTACAGTCTTTGTCTATTTTATCAAGTACACAAGCCATATAGGGGCACCTTTTCATTCTACAATTCCAGACTGTAGTCTGTAGTCATCCATCTGTTTCCCTGCATGCTTTGTTAAGCCCCTTCTGCCCTGTTCTTCAGTAGACGGATCACCACAGAGCTGGAGTGGATCAGGCACAGCAATGGTGCTGGAGTTTTTTAACACTGTGCCCATTATATTAGGCACTCCTTCCTTACCAGCCCACCTTATAGATGTGAAGTCAGAGCAGTGTAGATCCTGCTCTGTACCTGTACTCTGCACAATGACAATAACGTTGAATCTAATCTAATCTAATCACCAGCAGTCATAAGACGCTGCTGACTGGATAGTTTTGGGTAAAGGGCTATTCTCAATCCAGCAGTGACACCGAGGTAAGGTTTAAACACTCCAGCTAACAAAAAGCAACAGATGAACTACAGTCTGTAATTGTAGGACTGTGTTGTTTACCCATATAGAAGGTGGACCTGATTAAATGGACAGTGAGTGTAGGTACAGTGAGGTCTGCTTAATGAAGTGGACAGTAAGTGTGCAGTGGTGCTAAGCCTTTCACATCTACTGAACGCTAAGCTGACCACAGCTATCGGTATTCTGTCAGCGGCATCCTGACTGGCTACCACATGTCCATGTTTACATGCTTCCATACAACAGTGTTAATGCGCCATTAAGAAACACAGTTTTGCATCTTTAGATACACAGTATGGAAGATTATCAATGTTCCCTTTTTGTTATATCATTATCGCAAATCAAGAGGCCAATAAAAGTCCCTAAAGTTCAGAACTGTGCGGACTGCAGATTTTGAAAGGGGTAGAGTATTACAATAAACAATTTCACAGCTTACAATGTACAATATTACAATAACAATATACAAAATTACAGTCTAAACATCCCTCCCTCCATCTTCCCTGCATCCTCCATCTCTTTCTCTGTTTTCCTTTCAGGGATGAGAAGGCTTTTTGATGAAAGCTCGTTTGAGGCTGCTGAATTTCATTTTTTTCCCTTTTCACACAAGACAATAGGCTTCAGCCCCCACAGCTCCTGCTTAACCATTCTTTCTCTCTCTCTCTCTCTCTCTTTCTCTGTGTGTCTCTCTCTCTCTCTCACTCTCTTTCTTCTCTCTCTCTCTCATGTCAAAGGTCACTCTGGCCTTGTTCTCTTGGAGTTGTTATTGTTAACCCCCCCTTCTCCTTTTCTCTTGTTTATTCTGCTCTCTCTCATTTTGTGAAGCCGCTATGAGCCAAACCCCCCTCTGCCTCTCTCTCTTTTTATCCATCTCTCTATCCATCTCTCTTTCTCTCTCTCTCTCTCTCTCTCTCTCTCTCTCTCTCTCTCTCTCTCTCTCTCCCTCGCTCCCTCTCTCTCTCTTCCTCTCTCTCTTGCTCTCTCTCTTTCTTTCTTTTCCTCCCCTGGGTTTGGGCCCAGCTGGCCTGTAACACATATTGATTGACCACGTAGGAGTAGCATGCACAAGAGAAAAAGAGAGAGACCGAGGTAGAAGAATGGGAGAGCGAATATTAGAGAGAGAGAGAGAAAGAGAGAAGAAAGGGGAATAGAGAGAAGAATGGAGAGAGAGAGAGAAAATATATATGACAGAAAGAAAGAGACAGAGAAAAAGGTATAGAGAGTGAGTGAGGCAGAGCCGGCAGGCTGCAGTACACGGAGACAAAAATAGCACGCCCTGAAGTTCAAATCACAGACAGTGAAACAGCAAGACAGAGAGAGAGGGAGAGAGAGAGATGCATCTAAACGGGGGACAGAGAGAAGCAAAAGAGGAATAGCTGTGAGGGTGGGTGTGCAAGTGTGGGGGTACACAGCATAGTGAGAGAGAATGTATCTGAATCGAGTGGCTTCATATAAGTGTGTTTGTTGCAGTGTGTACGGAGGGTGTGTAGCACTGAAAGAGTGTAGGTGTGTGTGTTTAAAGGAGTGTGTATGTGAGTGGGTTGGGTGTGGGTTTACGGTCGGTGGTCCTGTTGTGTGTATGTGGGATAAGGCTTCATATAAGTGTGTTTGTTGCAGTGTGTACAGAGGGTGTGTAGCACTGAAGGAGTGTAGGTGTGTGTGTTTAAAGGAGTGTGTATGTGAGTGGGTTTGGGTGTGGGTTTACGGTCGGTGGTCCTGTTGTGTGTATGTGGGATTAGGTATGCATGTATATTATTGTATGTGTGTGCGTTTATGTGTGTATTATTTAATTTTGGAAATGTGACATAAATAGAAATGAAAAAAGGAGTAACACTGGTATGCTTTCCACCGCCTGGGAGTAAAGGGATGGGGTTTGACGCTGAACAATCAGCTAGACTGGTAAATCAACAGCTGTCAACATTGCCATTACTCTTGTGCTCTTCTGACCTTAGGGGTCGATCCCACAACTGCCTGATAATATGTTGCCCCGTATTTGTTTGGAGTACGAATGTGACAGATTACACATTGCTTTTTATTCTCAAGCAGTGCTAAAACTTCTCAACAACCAGAGTGGCTGACTTTACCAGATTAAAAGTAATTTTGGGGTAATGAAAGTAGAGCGGACAAATAAAGTGAATAAAGTAATCTGCTAAAACCGAGAGGCAAGCTGAGCGAACCCAAAGCAAATTTTAGCCAGATCCAAGCCTGATAACATATTCAGGAAATGATTTTTGAACGTGACTGGAACTAACCGATACAGTCTGGTTCGGACTGTCAGGTTCAGACAAATCTCAGGTCTCTAATGGGCTTTAGGTTCAGGGGCATCAAGTGCATGTGAAGGTGTGTGAAACCGTGTGTGTGTGTGTTTCCGTACAGACGTGTTGTCAGCGTTCAGTCAGATGAGTCTGTTTGTGCTCATGAATATTTGATCAACTCATGGATTATGCAAAACAGCCAGCAGCCTCATTTGGGCTCCAGCATAAACACCACAGAGCCAGAAACTACAGCCTGTAACCAGCTTAATATCTCATACACACACACACACACACACACACACACACAAACATGCAGTACTGTTCAAAAATTTTGGCACACTTGAACATTGTCCAATAGTGTTCCCCATAATGTAAAGTACTTTTGATACTACAAACGTTAATACACAGTGCAAATATGAGAAGATGTTATTAACTAATATACTTTATTTGTCCATTCATAACTATGTTTTATTGAGTTTAGTATAATTCATCGTTGGACCAGCACTTTGCAAATATGTAGGTTATTGTGGATGCTATACAGCTCTCTATATTATCTTTGCTATCATAACCAGCTCCATTAATCATTCAAACCTATAAAATATTAGCATCATATCAGAATCATGTATACATGTATCTGCAGCAAAACCTATTGAATAGTAATGTAAACAGTAAAGCAGTGATACCAAACTTCTGAACAGTATATACAGTGTGTATTTGTGTGTCCTGTAGGTGTCGTAAGCACACTTGCACCCGCATGCATATGTTTTGTAATGAGATTACCATCAGAAACACACTCATCTCCATACACACATATTGTACACGCAGATTATGAAACCAATCTGTTGCAGTCTGGATAGAATGCTGGGATGTAGACTAAACCCTGAGAGTATTTATGCACATGCACCCACGTGCAAAATACATAGGTTCCAACACACATTGCATTCCACCCCATTTTATACAAAGCCCCATAACTGTGCTCTTAAACAAAACTCAGCTTCAAATACACAACTATAAGGTTACGTTTTACTGCCTCGTCTTTGTCAGAGTAAATGCTAGCAACCAAAACAGTTCAATCTTAACCGCTCTTAAATCATGGGAGGTCTAAACACACTTATGTGACTTAGGAATAACTCCAGCCAACACAGTATGCCATGTAATTTCAATACAGTTCTGTTTATAAATTTAACAAACATTGATTATTATTATCATTAAACCACATATTAGAACTGAGCTCCTTGCTTTATGGTCATCTTGAAGATTTATGTTTAGAGTTCAGTAATAATAGATATGTGATTTTGGTGGCTGTAAAATTTGTTATGGAAATGTGATAAATGTACTGTGTGTTTTAATAGCCACTTGCAATATTAATTTGTGGCTGTCATATAAGAAGAATAAAGGATAGAAAAATGTTCTTTACTGATAATGTTAAAAGTGAAGGTTGCTTTTCAACATTTCTATTAGTCCATTCATCAAAACATCTTTAAATAATGTAAAGGGCAGCTGGCCGTTTTAAAAACAGCAGAAAAAGAAAGGTGCAAGGTTTTCTTATGGCAATGGCAGTTTGAAAAACTCACTAATACAGCGGTCTTACATATTGAGACTTTTTATTCATATTGCAGCAAACCCAAAGGTTTACATCTCTAACATTTGACCAGAGAGAAGTCTCCTCTTTGTGGCAGCTGGACCATATCTGCCCAGTGCAGTCAACCTTAGTGGTTTAATTGGATGGTTCTTTGGTGGGAAAGAGGGAGGCATTTCTCTGAATGCTTTACATTCGTTAGGGTCCCTTTTTCTTGTTTCTTGTTTCTTCTTTCCTCATTTTCTCTTTCCTACTGTCTCTATAAAAGCGTCCCTGTCCCCCTGCATTTCAGCCCAAACAAACCTGACTATTGCTGCGATCTGTTTATCTCCCTCTCTCTCTCTTTTTCTCTCTCTCTCTTTCTCTCCCCCTCTCCTCATTAGTGAAGGACCGAGGGAGCAGCGGTCACAGCTCCTCATTTATTTTCATTGTGAAACTCGTGCAGCTTCAGTGAACCTTCAGCTCTACTGCAGGCAACCAGGGACAGGTCATTCTGCTACAACCACACACACATACACGCATTCATATATAGTAAAGATATAAGTGAATAATATAAGAGACAAAAACAAAGGTTCTTCACTTAATGAACACAAAATGTGAGAAGATTCATATTTTTAATGACTACGTTTCCACTTGTTGTTCATTTAATACACTGATCTCTGAGACTGCCATCACTGTATTGCACTTTGTCCCCAGTGTTGGGTAGAAATGCAGTACAAATGAACACATGATAGCATTATAACGTGGCTGTGTATTGGCAACAACCTGGCAATATGGTATGTTTCATGACATATGGGTTATGATTCAGTATATTGCTGATATTTTGTGATACTGTAAGGAAGGAAAGACTACCTCATAGTATTAAAACACATGATCATATGCATAGGATTGCTAATGCTATTACAAGCTGCTATCTAGCCATCAGGGGTTTATACACAACGCAAACTGGACCACGGTCCGTCAACAGTCATTGCATGTAAACCACCAATTAAGAATCAACACTCAATCCATATTAATTAGGAATCAATACTTAATCAATATCAATTAAAGACTGATACAACCTTACATAAGATGGTTCGAGAATGTTTAATATTCTAAGAGAAACAAAATTAATTAAATTAAGTAAAATCAAATTTTCTTTAGCTGATTTACTTGATTCAACCACAGATCTCTGTCCAGCTTTGAATGTTGCGTTTGTGTGCTTGTTTTTCATATAAGGAATCTAACTTCACTTCTAACGTCTGTCTTTTGGCAAGCTGTGAAATTTGGGCTCAATGATAAACAAGAGTCCAACATTTTTTTTATATATATATATAACCATGATGATATCCCCAGCTCAAATCACACATATATACACACAGCATACCGTCATTCTCCGTCCACACACACATATTTTCCTACATAACCGCCATTGCCTTGCTTCACCACAATGAAAGGGTTTCAGCACCGCTAATTGCAGACTACAAATCCAAACTTTTGTGGTAGAGGTTTTACAGGAGTTGTAAGTGTGGCTTAAGGCAGCAAGTACAGTCTTTCATGTGTGTCTGTGCCTGTGAGGAACAAAGCTAACCCAGAGCACCAACAGGATAAGAGATAAGAGCTATCATTACTTCTGACCTGTACAGGGAAGGTGATCCCTCTGTCTCTCTCTAACACACATACAAACACACACTTGTTTTTGGACTTTGTAAGGATTTGGGGTCATATTACTTTCGTCTTTCATATGTTATGCACATGTAAATACCTCGGTGTAACAATCATGTGCCATATGTAGAACATAAGTACATCATTTTACAATCTGTCCACTACATACATCCATACCTACATATAGATATACTGTATATATAAAAGCAGCTACATGCAATAATAACATGTCCCACTTGCCTGTATGTATTATGTGACCTATGTGTAGGTATACTACACATATGCAAGTACATTGATGTAACAGTATGTCCCATAAGCACAGTATGTAAGTACCGATATGTAATAAAATGAGAATTTATAACCTTTTTTGTTGCTTTTCAGTTTTTGCATAATTTCAAAATGTCACTTACCCATTACATTGTGTGTAAATGTCATAGTGAATAGACTAAAATTACTTAGTAAGGACGTCTGGATACATTACTGTATATTAAAAGCAAAGTATGTTTTGTCCTTCTCTAAAGTTATCATTTTGGAGGTTTTGTCCTGCATGTAGCACCCACAATTAATATATATGTATATACAATATATATCTATATAATATCTAATATTATGTCCCAAATGTCATATATATGTAGGTATCTATAAACAGTATAAGTCCTAAAAAGGCCAAAATAAAACGTGCGTTCTCTCCATTGTTAGTAATACACCTTCAATCAATTATAATTACAGTCATCAAACCCAAAGGCATCCACATTAAATCAATTTATAATGGTGACAGGGGTTACCAGCAAAAATCAATAGGCCTATGGGAATGGAATATTATATTGTATCAAAAAGCCTTGGAGTGAACACAAAAGTGTAATTCACTGTGGCAATCATGTTCATTTGATCCATTTATAATTTTTCTACATAGAGCCATACATCTTTTTTTTCTATATGTGTGTGTCAAATGTGAAATATTTTAAAAGAGGCTATTTGTTAAATACATCCAATCATGGCAGTGAGACAATAGCTAACACATTTCTCTCATGAATTGCTCACCTACACATACATACACACACACATACACACAGTAGGCGCGGATGTTTCTGTTGGCCATTTCTTTCCTGCAAGCAACTGACTTATGTGTAAAGCTAGATATGTGTGTGTGTGTGTGTGTGTGTGTGTGTGTGTGTGTTGTATGTGTGTATGTGCGTGATGTCAGTAGGCGTTGGCTACAGTCATTGGGGAGATTCATGGTCCTATGGGCCAGTTTTAAAAGCCATTTAGCACGAGCGCACTCAATGAGCTGAAAGCCATAAATCCAGTCTTTAAACCAACACGCTCCTCCTTCTAGCCCACACACTATACCCCAGAACCACATTCTAATGCCCCATACTCCATTACTCTGCAATAAATGCCATTCTATTACCGCTATACTCCATTAGCCTCTATTAAAATACATTCTAACTTCTCTATACATCATTACCTGCCAAAGAAATACATTATAATGCCATTATACTCCACTAATCTCCAATAAACTATATTCTAATGTCCCTATGCTCCATTACCCTCCAATAAACTACAATCTAATGCCACTGTACTTTATTACTCTCCAATAAACTACATTTGATTTAAAATATATTCCATTACTATCTAATAAACACTCTAATACACTCTATACTCCATTACTCTCCCTTAAATTACATTTGAATGACACTATACTCCATTACTCTCCCTTAAATTACATTGATATGCCACTATACTCTGTTACTCTCCCTTAAATTACATTCTAGTGACACTACACTCCATTACTCTCCCTTAAACTACACTTGAATGTCAGTATACTCCTGCGCTCTCCTTTAAACTACATTCAAATGCCTCTGTACTGCACTGATCTCCAGCATGCTATATTCTGATGGCTCATACTCCATTGCTCTCCTATATAGTTAATTGTAAAGTCATTTTACTTCATTACTCTCCACTACACTTAATTCTAATGCTACTATACTCCATAACTCTCTACCAAACACCATTCATCTTGCTATAATCCATTACTCTCCAATACACTACATTTTAATGCCAATATACATCAAGACTCACTACCATTAAATTAAAATGCTCCTATACTTCTTCTAATACTCCTGTACTCCATTACCATTTGATAAACTCCATTCTAATACTGCTATACTCCATTACCATTTGATAAACTCCATTCTAATACTGCTATACTCCATTACCGTTTGATAAACTCCATTCTAATACTGTAATACTCCATTACCGTTTGATAAACTCCATTCTACTACTCCTATACTCCATTACCGTTTGATAAACTCCATTCTACTACTCCTATACTCCATTACCGTTTAAAACTACATTCTAATACTGCTATACTCCATTACCATTTGATAAACTCCATTCTAATACTGCTGTACTCCATTACCATTTGATAAACTCCATTCTAATACTGTTATACTCCATTACCGTTTGATAAACTCCATTCTACTACTCCTATACTCCATTACCGTTTGATAAACTCCATTCTACTACTCCTATACTCCATTACCGTTTGATAAACTCCATTCTACTACTCCTATACTCCATTACCATTTAAAACTATATTCTAATACTGCTATACTCCATTACCATTTGATAAACTCCATTCTAATACTGTTATACTCCATTACCGTTTGATAAACTCCATTCTAATACTGTAATACTCCATTACCGTTTGATAAACTCCATTCTACTACTCCTATACTCCATTACCGTTTGATAAACTCCATTCTACTACTCCTATACTCCATTACCGTTTGTTAAACTCCATTCTAATACTGCTATACTCCATTACCATTTGATAAACTCCATTCTAATACTGTTATACTCCATTACCGTGTGATAAACTCCATTCTAATACTGTAATACTCCATTACCGTTTGATAAACTCCATTCTAACACTGCTTACTCCATTACCGTTTAAAACTCCATTCTAATGCTGCTATACTCTATTACCGTTTGATAAACTCCATTGTAATACTGCTATACTACATTCAAGTTTGATAAACTCCATTCTAATACTGCTATTCTCCATTACCATTTGATAAACTCCATTCTAATACTGCTATACTCCATTACCGTTTGATCAACTCCATTCTAATGCCACCGTATTTTAGGACTCCCCTCTTTTATTTTATTAAACTGTATACAAATGCTTCATGCTCCTTTACTTTATGCTTTATGCTCCAACACACATCATCCTCTTATGCTTCATTAAGTTCACAATCCTTCTACACCTTATTACATTCTAACACCTTTGTACTCCTAGGTACTCTATGACTCTCCAACTATATTCTATCTACACTGCATTACTCTTCTATACCCAACACACTGAACACTAAAGCCCACAAAAACCAACATAATGCACTCAAAATCCTAATGTCCCATGGCCTACCACACCCCTGAAAGAAACATTCTACTTCTTAAATATCCTACATTATTATATTGTTCTGTTGAGTACACTACACCCCACTATAGGCCAGCATACTATTCTTTTAACCCCATTATGTCCCTCCATATTACATTCTACTGCCCACCCCATCACACCCCTACACCCCCTACTCACTCTAATGCCCCATATCCCATTTCAGTCTAACCTCTTTCACATCATGCCCACACCCATCCAACCAAAACCAATTAGGGCTCACTTCTGTAATCATAAAAATTAATAAAGAGCTATAGAGTGAGGGAGACAGAGAGAGAAAGAGAGAGAGAAAACAAGCTGTGAAGTGGTTGACAGCCGCATTGTTGGGCTGTTCTATTGTCGACAGCTCTAACCCCCCCCCCCCAAACCTCCCTCCCTCCCATTCTCCCTCCCTCCCGCCGTCTCTCCTAAATCCCACTGTCCGAGAGACATGCAAACAAAAGCACAACATCTTTCTGGCAGTGGGGTGAAGCATAGCCCCCTCCCTTACCCTCTTCTCTCTTTCTCTCCTTCGCTCCCTCTTTCTTTCTCCCTGTCTATGCTTTTTGCAACTCACCCTTTATATGCTCATGTCCTCAATTCGTAATTGCAAGATTTAGTGATAAATGTGTATTTTAGGGCAGAGAAATGCAGGTTTACTTAAACAAACAGGACACAACAAAAGCTGGGGGCCCTTTTTTGTGGCTTATCCGACAGCACACTGGGCTCCTGAATCCAGTTTTCTCCTCCGTCCTGCTCACAAGTTGACCGCTTTCTTTACACTAGCACACACTGCGCATCAGGAGAAAAAGACCTCTCCACATTACATAGATGCACCAACTCTACGCTTCGCTCAAATGGCAGAGCAGGCATTGGCAATGTGGGTCCAACAAAAACGGCACCTATACGGCCCACAGCCTAGAGTCCAGTAACACTAGTCCAGTAACTGTAGCTTAGACAGTAGTGGACATGGCTTCCTGTGATTTCTGATGAAGCTTGCTAACCCAACCATGTCTGTGTACTGCTGTGTGTGAACCCTTGCTGTGTGTGTGTGTGTGTCAGTGTGTTACCTCAGCAGCAGTTCCTCAGTGGTCCTCATGGTGACGGGGTTGGTGGTGGTGGTGGGGTAGCGCATGCTGTCCACACACACACTGGGCACAAAGCCTCGTTCGGACGAGTGTTCCAACATTGCTGCAACTCAACACACACGCTCGCGCATACACACACATACACACGTGCACCGCGCACACACACGCTGATGGTCCTCGCGCTTTTCAAGTGTGTCCGTGTGCACGCTCTGTCCAGTCTTTCTCTCTATCTCTTGCTCGCGCTCGAATCCCACCTACAGTCTCTCTCTCTCCCTTGCTCGCACTCTCTGTTGTACTGCTCCCACACACTCCCCCCACCCTTCAACCCTCTGTCTACCCCTCCCTCTCTCTCTCTCTCTTTCTCTCGCTTGCTCGCTCACCCTCCCTCCCTCGGTCTGATTCACTAGGCTGAAATAACCCTTTCTGACAGCTCATGTTGTTGTGGGCCGGCGCTAGCACAGCTAGTGTAGTGCTCGCTAGAACCGTGTCGCCTGCTGTTGCCCCGGACAACCCGGACTTCTGAGGAAAGTGACTACTCTCCCTCTGCTCAGTCCAGCCTGAAAGACCGAACATTCCAACATTCCAAAATCTTTATATAATCTTAATCCGTTCTAAACATTCAAAGAATCTGCACTGTAAATTAGTGTAGTCACACAGTATAGTTTCTATACTGAAATTATACCATTCTATTCTAATATTCGAAATTATTATTATTATTATTATTATTATTATTATTATTATTATTGTTATTCCAAAGTATCTAGCTTTCTAACTTTGTATGATCTATTGTTGTAACATTCAGACTTTTGTAACATTGTATACTTGCATAAGTCACAGTTTACATTACACTCTACATTCTAAAATTTTTTGACTATTATTTGCTATTGAACCACTGTAAAATTATAAAATTCCATCTGGTCAGGTTGCAAAAATGCAACATAGAACTTCTAAAGTATATCTAAATATATCAAAGAATTCACATTTGAATAGTTTTATTAAATTTTCACATTAAAGCTACTTTAAGTTAATTATCACTGCATGCTGGTCTACCTTGCATTTTGTAGTGCATTCTAATAGAAAGCTTTATACAGTAGGCAGAACAATAGCCTTAATAGTAGACCTAGTTGTCCCCCAGTTCCACCTATAACTGCAGTTCCGTTTAGGACTAGTGCTTTAGGACAAAGCGACGGGTTGACTGGTTTAACTCCCCATAATTTCACAAAATATTTAACACTGATGTAGATTGTTCGATAAACTTGATATCCCAAAATAACTTTATAATATTGGCGAAACAATAGAGAGTCATTTTTGGTCATTACAAACAGCCACATCTTTGTGTTCCCTGTGTGAGCTTCCCTAATCTACATTTGAACTATCTGAACACCCTAGATTACCAAAAGGTCTTCAACCGGCTGTGCTTCCACTTTTAGTCAAATCTGGGAAGTTCATTTGCTGCCAGTTTACTTGATGCCAGTGGATTCATGGCTTATGCCCCAATGCAAGTGGTTAGGAAGGTAACATACTGAGTTTGTCTACCAATGCTACAATCACTCTTCACTATGACAAGGCCAGGCCTAAGAATGCCAGAACATGAGAAGACCTGTCAGGTAGGTATGAATAGTGAACTAAAAAAAAAATACCACAAATCAGAGAAAGAAATGAATACCACTCTTTTGCAATATTGTACAATATTTACAATATTTATTACAATATTACAATATTTCTTTCACTTAATATGTAATTTGATGTGTTTATGCATTTGAATCTATTGTATGCATCTATTACCCATTTTAAATACACTACATTTAGAACTCACAGTTTTTGCCGCTATGTGAAAGGCAGTTAATCTAAACCACCCTCCATTATACCTAAATCTAGAGTCTATATTTACTGGACTTAATTCATATGTCCACATAATTTGTGCACAAAAGTTTTGTCTCTCAGCTTACTTTTGGCAATTATTGTTGTTGATGTCATGGAGAGCCCTCAGGACTTTTTAGGCCATTCAGTGGAGGCCTAATGGTTTCTGGGAACTGAAAATACATGCTTGTACATATTAGTTCATTTTTTATATCCTGGAATGGTCATGTTTGTTTTTTTATTATACTCTTCCAGTACTACTCTTCTTTTGGTCAGAAACAAATGGGGTAGAATCTTGAAATGGCAAGTCAAAAATGGTCTAATCTATCTTTTTTTTCTCTGTAGTTTCTGCATAGATGAAGCCGTGCAAGCCCTACTAGTGGTTAGGACTTTTAGTAGGCGGAGTCCAAACACACGATAACTGAAAAGTGACAGTAGAATTAACCAGTCGTGTTTTAATTTACAATGTGTGAAACTAATTCAGAATCATCACTTTGGAATGTTGGAATGGCACCTGCATTCCCTGTAGCGCTAACATACAGTTAGAACACCCATAGAGGTACAAGCAGAATCAGCGTTCTTGTTGTAGTCATTTTTTTCAAATTATGGCCTTAACTGAAGGCCTAACTCCAGTAATTGTGGTTCTCCATTGCACAATTGTATGTAAAATATACAGATAATGAATTTGCTTTATCTGCATTGAAGTAAAGTCAATGCAGCCCTTTTTCACCATCTACAAATGTTGCTACTGTTATGTTATATTCTAGGCAGATCTACAATTTAGACCACCCAGGATCAGTGAGAAGGTCTCAGAACTGGACTGGTCTGCTTTTTGTCCTGAGTCTGTCAGTCCTCAGTGATGAAGCTGGGCCTGCTTCCCAAAGATCTGCTGTTGCTGACACACAAACAGTAGGCAGTTTTGACAGACAAAATCAGAAACTACATGAAGAAGCTTAACTTCCTGGGGAGATGTGTCTGTTTTGATCGTCTGGCAATAAAAAGGAATGAATGGGGGCGTATTGGAAGGAGCAGCAGCACTGCATTACCTGAAAATAACCTCAACTGTCATTGTACTTTCTTTTCACCATCTGTTTCTCCTCTCTCTCCTCTTTCTCTCTCTCACTAATGTCTCCAATCTTTCCCAGTGTCTTCCTCGTTCATGGCTTTCTTGCTCTCTCCCCTGTGTCTCCTGGGTCTTCTTTTTAAAAATATGTCATGTTTATTATGCCGTATGAATGTTTCATTGCCGGAGAAAACACAGCAGTGGATCAAGGGCAGCGATTCGTTGTGGGACGGAATCCAACACAGCACCCCAAACCCGACTTAGCTAAGATCATTTATATCACTCGCAATATGGCCAAAGTCATTTAGTTCTTGCAAACACCTGCTACTTTGCCTTTTCCTTTGCCATTAAAACGTCGTCCCGAACTGCCATTTAAAATAGAGATGCTCATCCCCAGTGACCTACTTCCTTTTAAAACACAAAGTCGTCTCCCGTTATACTGTTATAGGCTTTAGTCTTTCAGGGTTTTTTGTTATTGTGCTAACAGCTACAGATTATTCTCCAAGTGCAGTATGAAGAGTTTCTCGTACTTAAGAAAGTGTACCATATTTTTAGCACTTACTTTCTTGCACAATAAAATTACATGTCACAAATCCATAGAACTGTCTCTAATGTCCACATGGCATCAGTTTATTGCACAACACAGGGTACATCTTGTTAACAAATAAATGCAAATAAAAAAAAACAGAGTCACTTTAGAGAATAACTAAAGCAGAGCATGTAAGATAAATAAAAAAAGCGGTTTACAGAAGTATAAATCAGGGAGACCATGACCACTGAGTCAGAAGCAGCTCTCATCCCACAATGCCTTGCAAACATAGCTTTAGCTCTGGAGGATCTGGTTGCTGTTTCAAAGTAAATGTCCCTTCAGTGCTTCTGGTGGGTGAATTTGGCTCATGCAGCCAAAAAGCCACATGAGGTGTGTGTGTGTGTGTGTGTGTGTGTGTGTGTGTGTGTGTGTGTGTGTGTGTGTGTAAGACAGAGACAGAGAGAGAGAGAGAGAGAGAGAGAAAGAGAGAGAGAGAGAGACAGATGATGCTGTGCAAAACGTGTGAGACAGGCTTCACTGTCACACCACATCTCCTTCACCAGTACCGACTAATCTACCTCTCTCTCTCTCTCTCTCTCTCTCTCTAATGAAAGCTTGTCTGAGGGAATGTAATGGCTGTCCAGAAACAGGCATTTCTGAGTGGCAGGCATATGGCCACATCTGGGCAGGGGAGCCGGTGCAGAAAGGAAATGCCAAGTTTATTGCAGATCAATTTTAATTTGTGACGCTTCTACTTTACGACTGTGCAGCCCTCTTAACAAATGCTTGGGGATCGGCTTGTGTGCGTGTTGGGGGGGCAGTGCTACTAGTTAATCCTTTATGCCATGATTTGTTTTATTTTTCTGTATTGGTGATTTGGTGCACTTGTTAGTGGAGAGTCAGAGAAAGCAAGAGAGTGTGTGAAAGAGAGCAAGAGAGACAGACAGAGAGAGACAGAGAATCTAGGGATTATTGACAGGCATATTGAAGCTCTCTGCCAGTCAGTGATTTCTTGTGATCTCCAGCAATCACACTCGATTAGTCATGTCTGAGCCGGGGGAGTGTGGAGGCCATTATGAGTCATTAAAGCTTTATTTAGGATTAGGATGAAGATGGGAAGAAAAAAGAAGGGAGAGAATGGGAACGGAAGAAAGAGGTGAAAAGAGAAGAGAAGAGAAGAGAAGAGAAGAGAAGAGAAGAGAAGAGAAGAGAAAAAGTTGTGCTTAGTGTGTTGAGGTAACACAAAGCACACACACACACACACAACAAGGCTCATTAAGACATTGTGTTCAGTCCATCACACAAACATAACGGCCGCTGTCATAGAGTTTTACAGCATTTACAGTTTAATGAAATGGCCTAGATACAGACTCCCCCTCTCGTTCTCTCTCACTCACTCTTTTTCTCTCATTCTGTCATTCTCTATCCTTCAAAGTTTCCTCACCACATATTTCTCCTTCTGTCCCTATGCATCACTGTCATTTTTATTCCTTTTTCCTTTTTTTATCAACTCTCTCTCTCTCTTTCTCTCTCTCTTTCTCTCTCTTTCTCTCTCTCTCTCTTCTCTCTCTCTCTCTCTCTCCTGAACCCCTCTTGACTCCTTCTGACAGTGAAAGGTCAGTGTGTCCACTGGCTGCTCGAAGGTCAACCCATCATGAAGCAAAAACAGTGCTATGGCAACTCCACAGTTCTGACTTGGGGCTGTTTGATTCCAGACCTGTGACCTATATATACACACATATATATATATATATATATAGTTAATAGTAATGTTAAGAGCATTGTTTATACTTCATAGAATTATGTATTTTACATTAAAGTATGATATTGTAATTAATGTTAATGTTAATGAGCATTGTTTTTGCCAGAAAGTTTCAGTGATTTGAGTTTTCCCTAAGACATTGAGGATACATAATTCATTATAAAATGATCTACATAATTACATAAGAACAACACGATGTATGTAACTAATTATACAGTTACATAAATGCATATACACAATCTGCATCACATATATGTACAGCAAAACTAAATTCTGCTGGTTTTAAGGGTTCATAAAAACATTGCGTCCACTGTTAGCTCTCGCAGCTCTTAGCATTTCTACAAGGCACACGCGCGGCTGATGCAACCGGCTCCATATATATATATATATATATATATAAATATGTACAGACTCCATATATACATATAAGGGGGAGAGAGAGTAAAAGCAAGAGGGAGTGTGGTGGACAAGGGTTTTGTGGGTGTGTGTGGTGGATGCTGAGCCTGGAGCGTTTATTAATAAAAGAAGGATTAGGAACGTCGGCAGTGTGTCATTTCACCTTCAAAAAGCATTGCTTGGTTGTGTTTTACTGCACACCCCAACACATTCACTTACACTCCTTCATCTTATCCCAGTTTGTGTCTCTTTCGTTCTGATGCAGACTTCGTAAAGCCAAAATGTTCTCGCTCTCACCCATCTTTCTCACTCACCCCTGTCTTTCTCTTACTTCTTCCCTTATTCTTTCTCCCTGTCTCTTTCTCATCTGTCTCATCTCATCTTTCTCTCTTGCTCCCTCAAATCTTGTTCTTTATGTAGTGCTCTCTCTCTCTTTCTCTCCCTCTCCCTCTCTCTCTCTCTCTCTCTCTCTCTCTCTCTCTCTGAGCTGAAGGAATGCACCAAAACATGGATGAATAATTTAAGCCCTTTTTTTTATTCCAGAGAAAAAGGCTTGACGCAGCAGTTTGGGGAGAAAGACGAGATATAAAACTTGCATTAGCTACAAGCTTTCACAATCAGGCCGGCGATATGAAGAATTAATCTCATCTTTTACATGCATGTGGTCACACACTCAGGAGCAGGATGGTGAATTGTTCCAGCAGCGGGACTGGTGTATTGCTGGATGAAGGTAAAAAGATTACAGAATCTGTGTAAACTCTGTAAATTAGAATCTGATATGGTTAACCCTTACAAAACAGAGTTGTACAGTTATTGCTTTCGCTGTGCAACAGTACTCAAATGTAATTATGTCTTTAACTACAATGTAGCTTACATCTAGTATTGACAAGACTGAGTCTGCATTTCTGAATTTAGTTTGGCTTGTTTAAATATATTCCTAAGAGCACAGTAATATACTACAAGACTATACTTACAACAATCACTTTTACTTCAGTTATTATCAACAAATATCTCCTGTTCTAATTACAAACACACATGTAGAATGGACTGAATGTTTAAAATGAGTAGAATCAGCAATTTCCATAGAATGGTATATATGTATGACATGATTACTGGTCAGTGACACACTTACAGTTGAGCTGGTATATACATATATATATATATATATATATATATATATATATATATATATATATATATATATATATATATATATATACCAGCTCAACTGTAAGTGTGTCACTGACCAGTAATCACGTCATGCACCACCACTCATTCCCTATCACTTATCACCAACAATGTCACTTAATGCTACTCACTCATTAATATTCACGCTACTCATCCCTTACTATTTTTGACTTATTACCAACTATTTCACTAATTTCTAATCATGCCACTCATTACCAACTACTTCACTTATTACCAATACCACCATTTATTATTGGTGAGCCTCCAGGTAATGAATATAAGTGTCTGTAAGTGTCTCATGCAAAACTAAATGGATGCTTAAGTGCGTCTATTTTCTGACCAACCATGTCACTCATTACTAACCACATCACTTATTACAACTATGTCACTCATTAGTAACAACATCACCCACTTACCAATCACATTGTTTATTACAAACCATGTTGCTCATTTGCAGCCATGTTCCTGATCAGCAACAACAACTCACTACAGTATGTGTAAGTTTCTCTTTCTGACACACTCCTTAATACTCTTCAGCTCAGCTTTTCAAAACAGAGCTGTTCACAAAATCAGACATGTGATGTTGAACGTCCTCACCACAAAACTAAACCCTGTGTCATCCTAGATTCTGATTGGCTGTTGCATGACTTACATCAATCACTCACCACCAACCATGTCACTCATTATCAAACTGCATCTAACCATGTCATTGATTACACCCCCTCACTTATCACCAGCTGTGCCATTCATCATGAACCACATCATTCTTTACCACTATGTCACTAATTGCCAACTACATCACTTATCACAACCATGTCACCTACTAATCATGAGACTCAAAAGAAACATCATTCATTACCAGACACATCACTAACAGCAGCCACATCACTACAAACCATGTCACTTTACCAACCCCGTTATTCATTGTCTATCATGTCACTCATTACCAACCACATCACTCACTGCCAATCTCAACTTCTGTATCATTCTCCTCACGTGCTCCTACAATCCTCTATTCACAATTGCCACCTCCACAGAAATCTACAGACAAAGAGGAAGATTTTTTTACTTGGCCATAATGTAACACCAAGCTTACACATCTACACATATTCTCCATGTATGGTACACACACACACACACACACACACACACACACATTTTACTTGCAGCAGCACCTAGAAGACAAGCGAGCGGTGATGTTCTATTTTCAGCCATTACCAGACAGAAATTAATTTGTCACCTTCCATTAGAGGCGTGCTTCTAGAGCAGTGGCCCTCTCTCCTCAATTATCTCTGTCAACCATATACACACACAAACACACACACACACACACACACACACACACACACGCGCACACACACACACACACACACACACACACACACACACCATTTGGCCTAACTGTTTACAGAGAAAATGCTTGCTAAGGTGAATTAATCTCTGGTTAGTATTTGCTTGAGAACAGTGTGTTTACCAGAATTACGCCACGCTGGGCAGACCAGTACCTGTTTGTGCTATCATGTTGTGGGTAGTTTTTTCTTATTAGGAACAACATAAAGGTGAAGACATGTTTTAAGGTTTTGGTTAGGGTTATGCCAGTAGTAGTCCTAGTTAAGGTATTGGTGAGTGTCCAGGAAATTAATATAAGTGTCCACACAATTCATGCAAAACTAAATGCATGCTTAAGTGTGTCCATTTCCTGACCACAGAGACACTCTTGACCGGATATTTCTGGGTCATTGACCAGTGATAGTGTCATGTATACAAACCCCAGCATCATCGCTTCATTTGATACACTAGTAACAGTACCAAACACACCACCATGACAGTGTCACCACTGTGCTGAGAATGATACACCACCAGACCGATATCCGGTCAATGGGGGTCACAAATTGTGGTCAGTGATGAAAGGGGTGGAAGATAAATTAATCCTGCAGCAAAAAACAGGCTACAGTCTGTAATTGTATCCTTACATTGTGGACCTATGAGGTAGGCGGAGCTCATAAATTGGCCAGTATGGGGAATGTACAGGGTAGCAGTTTCTAATAAAGTGGGGTATGGATTTCCTTTGAAGAATCTGCGCTAACATCGTAATCTAGGCTCCACCTCTCTCTGTCGGATGGCTCCTCATATGAAGTTCACTTTACTGTATGGAGAAGATCAAGAGGCACTACCAAATTATTCATAACTTCATCATTGTAATGAAATATTCATTAATTGCCGTAGGTCGCCACACTACATGCGTGCATGCACATATACACACATACCCTAGTGTGCATGGCTGCGTTAACCAACTGAACATCCGCATAAACATGCACACATGTACAAGCCTGAAAGAACTGCAAAAACACTTTTCCATAAAGGGCTGTTGGATGAAAGCCTGGCTTGAGTTATATGTGTATAACCTCTTGTTTTGTCCCGAGAGTTTTCAGACATGTGGACTTTGCAACTGCAAACTTACTGTGGAACCTTTTTTCACTTGAGTCGGGGTTTTACAGAAATCATGTCATGCCTTGTTAACTCCCACATTACTCAAACACTGACCCGCTAATGCTAGCGATGAAGGAAAGCTGGCTGGCTTAGAATTACACAAATGAGAAGCGGCCCTATTAGCTTGCATGTATTGCGGCTTGTTAGCGATTTTTGGATGATATTGTGTCCATGTTTTTTGCCCGTGAGGTGGTGATACGACAGAATACATATCGATGTCTAATATTCCCACTTAAATTAGCTGGAAATTGGCAGCAACCCCCATTAGGCAGAATATCACCTTGGTTTTATTGTCAGCCACCAATATGTGCTGTGTAATAGTAATAGTTTCGCAACAACACAGTTATTTCTTAGCCTTAGGGCCTATGAGCTAATTCAGGAAAGCTTATGAAGCCAATCTGTTGTAGTTATTGTAGATATGGCCTTTATGAGGCTGGGTTACAGAATCTAAAGAAAGAGCATTTGCATATTTAGACCATGCCACTAGACAACACTGATCATTTAATTATTAACTGATTATCTGATTAGCTTTGAACATAGTTTAAATATTATGAAGTGTTTGAACTAATTATACATTATTTGGAAGCAATTATACAGTGCTATTTGTACTACTGAATATACAGTATTTTGTCGCTGTCTAAAAAACATATCTCCAAAATGTTAGCTTTACGAGAGAAGTCAGAAACATTCTTATTCTTTTATGTAGGCTTATGTAAAGAGATTGTAGTATGATACGTTCATGATAAACAATGTACGGGGTCACTGCTGTGTTTACATACATTACTTGTATGTACATATAGAAGCCCTGAAAACCTGGTTGTACAGAATTTGTTCATAATTAGATGGGCCATGATGATTAATCATACTGGATTTGTATGAATGTACACAGTGCTTGTGCGATTGATTACTAATCAGTTTTATACAATGCTACAGTACAATGTTGCACTTCAAAGAAAAACTGCCAAAATGGTAACTTTACAGAAGAGGACAAAACATTATCGTTAATATAAGATAATGCACAGAGGTTTAATTTTTAGGCAGTTTTGTGGCATTTCCATTAGTCTACCATTGACTGCATAGTATTGTCAGGAAATTTTACAGCTAGTATATGTGTCATAGTAGGTTTTTGTTCAGCACGTAGTCTGTCTGTAGTAGTGTTGACAGCATGCTATAGAGTGTGTGTGTGTGCCATGTTGCTAATACTGCTTTTACAGTGTTGATAAGAAGTGAGAGGTTTTAATTGGAACACCTGTCTAACAGCCATCTGGAGCCTCTCAAGAAACATTTTACACTCATACACAATATATGGAGCCATACTTTTCAGAGCACTTTATCTCATTGCTGTTGCAAAATTGCAACACTTGTAAGTTTATAATAGAAGTACAAACATTTTTCATTTTTAATTTGAATGCACATGATAACTAGATAACTGGAGTTCGCGATTTAATTAAGTGTGGATCATTTCTATCATGAAATGTGGAATGAATGTAAGCCGCATTCTTGAAATGAAAGTATATGTACCTCTTACCACTTACACAAAGACAAATCATAAGTCTGCAGCTTAATATAACCGTCAAGAAAAGGCCTTGAGTAGCTCACAGCTCTACAAAAGTCAGACACACTGTATACTGCAACACAGGTGACCACTACACTGTCCACTGTATGCTTGTCCAACTGGCCTGTAGTTTCTGAAGAAATCTTTCATCTATGTGTGTGTGTGTGTGTGTGTGTGTGTGTGTGTGTGTGTGTCAGATCTGGTTGCTACAAAATAGAAGCAAAGTCCTCCTATACTCAATCACCACCTACCCATAATTCCACTATTGTGACCCAATGTAGTGTAAAGGGAGAGGGAAAGTGTTAGTATGTGTGCAGACAGCACGTGTAAATGTGTCTATGTGTATATGCCACTATGTAGTCAAACTCAATACCAGTGTCTGAGGATGGATGAATCTGCCCGGGGTGCCCAGGTTGCATCACTCTGCCCTGTGCGTGTGTGAATGTGTGCGCGTGTGTGTGAAGAATTTTCTGGAATGAAGTGAGGAAGCTGAGAAAGACATGTTCCTTTATCGGCTCTGAAGGCAAGTGACTCTATCTTCCCTTTTCTCGATCTTTCTCTCTCTCTTGTTTTCTTTCTGTTTTTTTCTTTTTATTACTGACAAAGCAAAGGTTACCATCAGAACTAGGGTACAGGGTATGTTTGGGTTTGATAGGGTATATGTATGGGTGTGCATGTCAGTCAAATGATCCCTCCCTCTCTTTCCATCTTTGTAGTTGTCACTATGATCACCCCTTTGTTTCCTTTGGGCCTGATGATTCATTAAAATAGCTCTGTGTGTTAAGCTACATTACCTCAGTGGCCCTACACACACACATGCACGGTGCAGCAGGTCTATTATTCATATTCAGTTGAAATGAATCCATGTGAGTCATGAGACTCTACCAAGCATCTTCAATTAAAAAGCCATAAGAATTTAATATCAAACTCTAAATTTAGTCTGTCGTGCTGTGAAAGTAATTCATCTCATGCACACAGTTGTTTATTTGAGCATTTGAGCATTCATCCCCAACTGAGTGTGTGCGTGCATGTGTGTGTTTGATGGTGTTTGATGGTGTCCCGTGATTAAAACAGTAATTAATCACTTTGCGACTCTGTTTGTGTGTATGCATATGTGTGTGTGTGGGGGTGTGCATATTTGCCATTAGCCGTGTAAAAACTATTCAATTATAGCACTTCTTTCTGACCATAATAAAATTCTCAAAATATCTGGAATTGTAAAAAATATAAGAGTAACTTGGTTTACTGTTTTTATTCCACTACACACACTTTTCAGCAACTCCATATTTAATGTACTTTTAAATACAATTATGAATCCTATGAGAAGAACCATATTTATTCTAATCAAATCTGTTTTATTATTCATTTCCTAAAGAACCATAACCGGTTTGAATTGAATCATATAATTGTGAAGTATAAGAATAATGTTACTGAATCATGCTGTAATTTGAGGTTTCATAATCTGCTGAATCATAAAGAATCATAATTAAATTGAATCATTTTCAGGTTACAGTCAGAATCACCAGGGGTGTTTGAATCTCCTAACCTGAGTAGAACATGTAGTTCTCCACAAATCTCCTCAATTTGGGAGACAGGACTTGGCTGAGTGTGTTTTTGTGTGTGTGTGTGTGTGTGTGTGTGTGTGTGTGTGTGTGTGTGTGTGTGTGTGTGTGTGTGTGTGTGTGTGGTCATGCTTTGTGTCAGAGCAGCCACATAGATGCTAATATGCTTAGCCTCTTATTACGACAACTCATCTGGCAGTCAAGCATAGAAGTTTAGGATTTGAGTCTCACACACAAACACACCCACACCCACACACACACATACACACACACACATATACGCACACAGACACGTTTTTACTCTGGCCCCCCTTTCCCACTAAGCTCATGAATATTAATACCCTGTGAGCTCATCAACATTGGCATAGCCACATTAAGCTGCACTGCCATCTAGTGAGGCAGTCCAGTTCATAAATATTCAGCAGGTGGGCCGGATGTGAGGGGGAGGGTGGGGGGTCATTAGCAAAGACAATAACCCAATCAGAGTTTAGGGACCGGACTTTGCCTACAAATGTGTAATTAAGCGAATCGTTCAGCTGAAGCCATTTAGAGGTAAAAGCAGGACTGTATGCTGTGGCCCACAGTCTATTGAAGCAGACTACCTAATCTGATACTGAAATACTCATTTTAAGCTTCTACCTTTTGAGTTTGTGAACTGCAAAAGTATGTGTACTAGTATATTACACCACTAGACAGGGGGAAAAATCTCCAGATCTCTGAAGAATTAAGAGAAGGTATTCAGGACTCTCGTAAAGGTTTATTGCTGTTTCAGTTTTGTGATCTAGGTAGACCACGGAATATAAATACAGTTCAGGCTTACTCCTTTTGTCCCAAAGGCAAAACTCCCTGACAGCATAAACTAGAACCACTAAAAGGAACCAACAATTGAAACGGGAAATCTTCCTGAGAGTATGAAGTAGAACCAATGAGAGGAACCAAGACTCAAAATGAAGTGCTCCTTAACAGCATGAAGAAGAACCACTGAGAAGAACCATGGCCTGAAAGCAAAATCTACCCAAGTGACTGAAATTCAACCACTGACAAGAACTAACACCCAAGAAAAATAGAAATTTGAACAAACACTGTTTGGAACCAATCCTAAAAAATTAAAGCAATGCTTTCCTGGGCTGCACTGGAATTTACAGCAGTAATATAAGAAGACTGATATGTTACTTAAGAACTGTAATCAAATACTGGTTTGAAAAATTATGGCTAAGAACATACTCAGCAAATGTTTAAACAGCCTAATCTGATCTGGACTACTATTTCATCATCGTTTAATTTGATTTTATTAAGTACAAGATACAGCCTAAATGATCCTTTTGATTTCCTTGTGCCTCTTAAAACCAATTTTAACTATAAACACAACTCTACAATCATAACTATAATATAGTAATATATTACATTTTCATATAGTACATAGTACATGGACAAACTTCAATTTCATTACGTCTATTCTCAAATGAGTCCTTAATCTATTACAAAGACTTGATTTTGTTATCAGATTCTTTTATCCAGATAACAAATTTACATCTAGCCAACACCAAGTAGGGCTAGTTTTAAGCTTGTTTGGAACATGCCCAGGTCGGAAACGTTAACCACCAAGCTAGAACATCAAGCTATTATACAACGATGCAATGAGGGTATGCTGACATGTGCTTAGGATTCCTCATTTGAAGGAATTCACATGGGCCAGCTTGTAGAAGTTGCTTTGAAAGGTTAAGTTTAGGGCTGGAGGCAGGTTTAGCAGTCATACATTTCTCTATGATCTCATTCCTGTCAAATCTGACAAAACTGCTCTGATGAGTTATAACTCTCAGGAATTCAAGGGATCAAACAGGACATACAAAAATAAGGGCAATGAAAAGGGAGTCTGTTAGTAAGACATTTGTGTTACTGCTTTAGTGAATTTAATATAATGCTGTAGTCATTCTTTCTGTGCTTATGAAGAAATTGAGGGGAGCAGAGAATGTTTCAGTCGTTGAGTTTTGGAGTGTGTATCTGTTAAAGTGTGTGTGTGTGTGTGTGTGTGTGTGTGTGTGTGTGTGTGTGTGTGTGTGTGTGATGAAAGACAGCTGTTTCTTTGTGCCGCACATATGCGACGCATTATAATCCAGTATTGGCCGTGAGTTATAACACAGCAAAGCTCCAAACTCTCATCTTTCATATTGCTTTCCATATACAAGGCCTCACCATGGAGCTTTTCCTTGTGGCTGCCCCGAAACAGTAGGCTCAGGGCTGTCTAATCCACTTCAGACAAAGCCTCACGGTGCAGCAAGACCACGAGGACGTCTAACATAAATTTTATTAGGTCTAGTGATCCAGTTCATCCAAAGCACTGCCTAACTCTAGACCGGGCTAGGATGCAGTTAATCCACAAGGTGGCATTAACCACTTTGGACTTGGCCTCATGGTGCAGCTCATCCACAGGGCTGCCTTTCTCTCTTTAGACTATGTCTCATGTTGAAGCTCCTCGAGAGGGCAGCCTATTGCACTGTAGACTGGGCCCCAGGATGTAGCTCCTCCACAGAACCTGCTAACCCATTTGAGATTGGGCCTCTCATACTGAGTCTCTTGGTGCAGTTCACCTAAACCTACAAGGCTGTCTGAATCGCTATAGATCAACCTTCGTGGTGCACTCCATAATCATACCTATAAGCTGGGCCTAATAGTGCAGCAGATCGACAGGGCTGCATTATTCTGTATAGATGAGGCTTCACAGTGCTGCTCAACCGCAAGGCTGTCCTGGCATGAAATGGGACTAAATACCACCCGATCACAGCGTAACAAACCGCTGAGATGATTAAGAGAAAGAGTCTGAAAATTAATTAGGCGATTAATTGATTTGTAACTGATGTTCCTGTGCAGTTTGAACTCCGTTTTCATGTTGTGGTCCCTGGCTCGAGGGCAGCATGCTGTGGACAATGTGGAGATTCAAACGCTCAGCATGATTCGCCTTTCAAAAGTGGTGAGACAGAGGAGGGAAAAGAGGTAGAGAGAACACGAAAAAAGTTCAAAGAGAGAGCGAGCGAGAGAGGAAGAAATAGAGAGAAAGGTGCACAATGAAAGAAATGAATGAAAGAGAGTGAGATGGAAGACAGAAAAAAGAGCCAGGGAAAAGAAAAGGTGGGGATAGGGAGACAAGAGAAAAAGAGAAAGAGAGAGAGAGAGAGAGAGAGAGAGAGAGAGAGAGAGAGAGAAAAAGAGAGAGAGAGAGAGAGAGAGGAAAATAAAGATCACATCACAGAAACATCACATCTCCAACCATAGATGCAGAGAGAAGTGAGGGTGAACAAAAGTGAGAGCCTAAGGTAAAAAAAGGAAAAGAGAAGAGAGTCATAAAAATAAATGAGAAGGAAAAAGAAAGGGATAAAAAAAACTTCGCAAATCAAACAGTTACTCGAGCACAACTGGAAACTTATATATGTAAAGAAGTTACTCTTTCTCTCTCCCTCTCTCTCTCTCTCTCTCTGTCTGGATTATAAATAGTGTTGATTGGCAGGTCTGGTAGGACGGTAATTAGACCGGTTTTGGGGGTGAAGGGGGCGGGTCAGTCTCCGTGTTGATAATGAGGCCGGTTCCCACGCGCACACGCACACACGCCTGCCGCCGCCGTCCGCCATTCGGGCTGTAATTACGGGTTGTTTTCTCTTTGAGAACATAATCGCCACGGAGAGATGCAATTAGCTGACAACTGATTCTGCCCCCACACCCCAGCCTACCGGAAAAAGAAACAGAATGAAATAAAAAATAAAACAAAGAGGATGGGAGCCAGTTGTTTGAGGAGAAGAAGGATTCGCTGGATGAACGCAAGACCTAATTACACTCGTTTATTCTCTCTCTTCAATTCTTTGAGTCTCTCTTTTGTTATTTTAATCGGAGAGGAAACAAATAAATGCAGGTTTGATGGGTTTTGATGAATATGCAGATATACGTGGACGCAGGTATAGAAGGTAGTGGTGGACAAAGGGCACACATCCGGTATTATGATGAGTGAAGGGTGGTGCGACACTGAGTCCATTCTTAAACGGATTCCAGGAGATATCTGATTATTCAAGTGGTCATGTAAATAGCTTACTCTGATTTCTTACACTGGAGTAAGGTCTCGAGATCTGACTAATGTAGGCCCGGAGTTTTCCATTATTGGATTACCCGGAGGGCATGAAAGCACATTGATCAGATTACTGACAAAATCTGAATTTCTGCAGTTATCTGATTAATAACTCTTGATAAAATGTTGCCTGTGTAAATATGCTGTATTTACATTCCTAAGCCCTATTCACAGAGAATTAGTTTTACACGTGGAGGTGATCTCAGAGAGTCCTGTCCAAATGCACCAAGTCACTTATTTTATTGACTGTGTGCTCCAGCATAAGTAACATTTTTGGCATCCTTTACCTTCTGTAAAACCAACAATAAAAATATCCTCAGATTATATTAATCCCATGCAAATCAGCACGTGTAACTATTCCATCATATGCTGTGGGAAATGGAGTTTTTTGTGTTCATTTTCAAAATTGGAGGTTTTTTGCGAAACTGAAACTTCCCAAACTGAAATTAGGCACCAGGTTTCAGCCCTTGTCCAGTTGTGTGTTTTCTTCCTTTTGGTTGGCACCTTGTTTTGTAGTTGTGAGCAGCAGAGGTTAGGAGTTACTCGCGTTTTGTTGGAGGTGAAGGCAGTACGTAAATCAAGTGACCACTTCCATCTTGGTCATTTATACTGAGATTTCTTATGCTGTGTGCATTAGTCTTAAACTACTTTACTCCACCTCTCCATGTAAAACTAGTCACATCTGAAAGAGGACTTTACTGAGGTTAAAAGAAGTACCGCCAAAGTAGTCCAGTACCAAATAATATAAGCACAGCCAGATATTCCTACCAATCCACCATACCTTCTCCTGTGTTTCCAGGTTAGGAATGTTATGGCACGAAGATATGGCTTCATCCTTACTTCTGAAGGCTTGGCAGTTGCATTACAATTCCTCAGCTACAACTGCACATTTGATATGTGGGGGTGGGATTTAGTGAAAGGAGTGCGGTGATTGGTTTGATGGATGTGCATGTGATTCTTTTGGTATTATGGAAAATCTAGTTTTTCTAGTGAGTGCTGTGCAGAAAGAAGTGCACATTTTACTGTGATGCCTGAAAAACAGTGCTGTAATCAAGTGCATGCCATTATTTACTGCCCAGTGCCATTACAGACACCACCATATACATTTAACATGCTCCCAGGGCAGTTTCTTGAGTTATAGACAGTTACTTAAGGGTCCCTAAGGGGTCACATGAAAGTGTATCACGTAGACATCATCGATTACTTTGTTGACAAAAAAAACAAACAAATAGAAAGTAGAAATGAGGCACCTATTCATTTTTTCTTGTCCCTCTGCTAGTGGTGGTCTAGTCTAGGAATTGAAATTCATTCATATCATTAAGTCAGATCAATATCAGAGTTATGTCTGTATTAAGCTCAAACTATAATTGTAATTTAATTTAAATACTCAAACAATCTGTAATTTAATGAGACATATTTCACTGTGACACTAAACTGAGTCACTTATAAAACAGACCAATCAGCTTTTTATGACTTTGTTTATATTTAATAAGAGTGGGAATATTCAGATACCTCCCAATTCAGTTTCATCTCTGATTTAGGATGCCCATCACAGAATTATTCTCAATGCCTCTCAATGTTTGAATTTCTATACTAACATTATGTTTTTTATTTCCTGTATTTGTCATTCACAAGACGTGCCAGCTTAGCTGAATTTCAGTTTGTCTGGACTCATTGCACCATCTAATAGGTTTAAACTAAAATCATTGTGTTCTTTGTGTCACGGGTACATACAGTACGGCTTGTGGTGTTCACTTTTCATTAGAACGGTAGATACTGAAGAAGGTTTCATTACAGAAAACAGAATGTGCCAAAAAGTCAGACTGTGCCTAATAACCCGGGAAAAATCAAGTATATTTTAATGTACTAATAATCCACTTTAATATCAGCAAGTAGCAAGTACGTTTCAAGCACATTATCATTTTTAAATGATAATAATACAAGTGTGTATATATAAATACAACTATAGTACTTAAGTGTAGTTGATATGTATACATATTTTTTGGGTGGGGGTGATCTCTGGGGGGCTCACGAGTTTATTTTACAGTGAGATAAATCTGACATTTCTTATTTATTATTTATTATGCATTATTATTTTAGCATTTATTTAATATTTCTTTATATAAACCAGAACATCATTACATTATTCTGTTCTCCCAGCATGTACCCAATTCTTGTCTCATTATTTTTAACTTTTTAACAATATTTAATCCTTTTGTTCTAAACAAAATTAATAATGCATTAATGCTTTTCTGTTCTTACAAAACAAGAACATGGTTGGGGCAGGCTGGTGCATAAGGCCCCTAAACTTTCAGAAGCAGCCCAGCACAGACACACTTGCATGCACACAGACACACAGTAATCTCCCTACATCTATGAAACCTTTGGCTTATACAATACATTTTTTCCCTCTTTCCTTTCTCACGTTCTCCCTTTTTCTTCTTCTTGCTCTTCTGCTTTTCTATCTCTACCCTTTGCTCCATCCATTATTCTGTCCTTCCCTTATGATGAGAAGATTACAGTGACCTCTCTCTCCCTCTTTCTCTCTCTTTCAGATGGGTTTTGATGTAATCTCAGGCTGCTTCGTTAGCACCTCATTTGAATATTCATGTCACTTTTTTCCAATGTACTGGTCCTCCCAGGAAAACGTTGACACTAGAAAACCTCAAGAAACACAAAGCATGCACGCACACACTAGACGCCTGTCTCCTTATGTTACCTTGTTCCTAGAACTGAGCCAAACTTCAAACTTCAAAAAGCTTCTTGTCTTTCTTCTGGCATCTTTCAGAAATCAACATTAACTTCAATTCACTAAGGTTTATAAGAACACTAACACTGTTGTGTGTGTGTGTGTGTGTGTGTGTGTTGTTTCAATGTTCTTGTGTAAGAGTCTAAGTATATGCTGCTATGCTAAAGACTAGAAAAGAATTTGGACAAGGACAAGATCACTCATTCCACCCATGGAAAAGTAATGATGGTGGTGATCAGAAGAGAACGTTGGTTATCCTGGCATTGTACACTATTCTTGCATCACCAGAGCACCTATTTTCATTATTTCATGTTATTTCATGACTTTTATTGTATGTACCCTATAATGTCTGCATGTTGGTGACCTCAGGGGTGGGTATGACCATGTTGCTAATAGAAAGGGATGCTCTGGAGCAGCTGTACATGAGCTTAAGTTCATTATGCCCAGTGCCACACATCAGCTAGAAGGATTTAAAGCCCTTCAACATTGTGTTGTGGCGCCGTGGAACTGCAGTGAGAACTCCGTCCAACACTTTTGGGATAAGTCGGAGTGGTAATTGTGATCCAGAGCTAATCATCCAGAGTACAGGCTGTTCCTGCTGCAAAATGGGGGCAAACGGCGTATGGATATCCTTGATTTCTGAAGAAACGATGGACACACAGGTAGAACTTCTGGACCTTCATTGTAAGTAAAAAGTTCTCCAGACATTTGAGTGTTGGTTTAAAGTAAAAGAGCTTAAGCTCCACATATCCTGCCTCCATTTACTCTTGTAGAATGAGCCCAGATCTCTAGTTCCAAACATGGATAGTGGTTTCTACAAAAGATGGTCAGTGAGGGAGCCTCAAAGAGAGTGTGGGCTATATCAGTAACTTCATGATTTCTGCACCCTGGAGGGCGCTATGAAGCAGTAAACGCACACACACATTGTTAGACAAACCGTAATAGAAAGTGCTTCTTCCTTTTTCATCTTTCGCTCTTACAGAAACCCCTGAAAGTCTGTCTGTCAGTCGGCTGGTTGCCAGCAGTAGCCTACAGTAGGCGACGGTTGCCGGATGCGGCTCTGACAATTTGCTGTTAACAGAATCCCAAATGAGGTGTAGAAGTTTCTATTTAAAGCAGCTTTCATTTATTAAAGAAACCCCCCTTTCTCACTTCCTCTTTTTTCCACTTCTCATTTGTCCTCTTTCTTTCTCCCCCCCCTCGTTCCCTTCCTCTATCGCGCTCTGTCGTTCTGTAGCCGCAGGGCCGCGTTTAATGGCCCTCTACAGTCACAGATCTTAACCAGCGTCAACTCTGCACCTTCATCACACACTCTCCTTCGCTCTCTCCTTATCTCTCTCTCATTCTCACTCTCTCTCTCTCCCTCTCATAATTGGTAGAGTGAATAGTGAAGCTCACAGGCAGAACATCAGTCACACCAGATCCTGGAATCTTCACGTTTTTTCTCATTAATCCCTACTCCTCCCGTTCTTTGTCCCTCCATCCTACCACCTTTTCTTTCTCCACATTTTCATCTTCTTTCTCTAGCCTGCCACCTTTGCTTTTTCCTGCCTTTCTTTGCCCTACCCTACAGTCTTCCCACTTTGTGTCTTACTACTTTACATTTATACACTTTTTCTTCTACTTTTCTTTCTCCACCCCTACCCTTTCTTTCTCCACCCCTCCTTCATTTTCCACTCACTACCTTTCTTCTTTCTCCATCTTCCCACTTTCTCCATCCACCCCTTCTTCTGTTACTTGTCTTTGGTCTCTCCATTCCTCTATCCCTCTGCCCTTTTGTCTTCCTTTCTTCCTACATCCCTCCATCTGTTCTATCTCTTTCCCTCACTCCATTTTCCACCCTTTTTTTCTTTCTCAATCTATCAATTCCTTTCTCCCTCTTTATTTTTTCTACTTTTTTGATTCCTCTCTTTTTTCTCCATCCTTCTGCTTTCTTTTTTGCTGTATATGAGGCACAAACACAATATACACTCATATGCAATGAGGAGAAGGTGTGTGTGTGTGTGTGTGTGTCTGTGTGTGCGCGAGTGTGTGTGCGCGTGTGTGAGTGTGTGCGTGCGTGCGTGTGTGTGTGTGTGTGTGTGTATGTATGTGTGTGTGTGTGCGTGTGTGTATGTGTGTGTGTGTGTGTGTGTGTGTGTGTGTGTGTGTATGTGTGTGTGTGTGTGTGTGTGTGTGTGTGTGTGTGTGTGTGTGTGTGTGTGTGTGTGTGTTTGTGTGTGTGTGTGTGACATTAAACATGTGTATGTATGTGACATTGTGTTAATGTCACTTCTTACCACCTCTATAGAGAGCACAGTCAATAAATAAAAAGACACTGTGAGTGTGAAAGACACTATAGAGAATAAGAGAGAGAGGCTTTAAAGACAGAAAAATAGAGAGACAGAGAAGAAATGAACATAGAAGAAAGACAAAGAGAAAGAAACAGAAAGAGGAGAGAGATGTAAAACAGAAAAGGGGGTCTTACCTCTGTATGGTTCCAGAGAGATCACTGGCATCCTGTCTGTGGATGAAAGAGAGAGAAAGCGAATGTTATCTGGGTGAAAGAGAGAGAAAGCGAATGCTATGTGAGTGAAAGTGAGGGAACTGAGAAACAGAAGTGTTCTGGTGAGGTATTCTCATGGGGAGGTGTTTATTTGCGTGTTTGAGGTCTGTGATGCGTTGAGAAGTCTATATGCGTCTTTGTGTGTTCTCATGCATGTCTCCAGCTGCAGGTGCATTCACGGCCTGCAAGATAACATTCAGTACAGCACTGTCTACAACACACACACGCACACACACTCCTTCTACCCATCCTCACAGGAACAGACATATGGAGCGTCACAAGCCAGTGAATACAAGGGAGAGAGAGAGAAAGAGACAGAAAGACAGGGAGAGAGAGAGAGAGAGAGAGAGAGGTAGACTGACATAGCAAGAAGGGAAAGAGAATGAGAGGGGAAGAGAGGCAGAGGGGAATTGCCAGGTGAGAGTAAGAAAGAGAGACAGAGAAAGACGGAGAGGGTGGAGGAAGAAAACAAGAGGTGGTACGGAAAGAAAAACAGCCAAAAAAAAGGAGATAGAATAGAGAGAGCACCGAAAAGAGAGAAAGCATGTTAAAGATAGAGGCAGCAAGAACAGGAATCCAGACAGAAAGGGAGCAATGGAGTGAGGTAGAGAAAAAGACATAGCAAGAAAGAGACATAGAAAGGAGAGAAAAGAGAGAAAACAAAAATATATAGACAGAGAGAGAGATATAGAGAGATTGATTAATCTATAGAGAGAACGTGATATAGAAAGACAGAGATAGAGAAATAAAGATACAGGAAAAGAAAAATCGCTGTATTATATAAAATTTAAAAACAGAGGGACATATGTGAGAGGGAGCGATGAAGAATGAGTGATAGAGAGAGAGAGAGAGACAGAGAGAGAGAGAGAGAGAGAGAGAGAGAGAGAGAGAGAGAGAGAGAGAGAGAAACAGCTTTGAGTGGATATGAAAACAGACAATAACAGTAAAAACACTCCGAGTTTAACCCCAGAAACCCAGCCCGAGAGAAAAACAGAAAATCAGGTGAGCTCAACAGGACACTGTTAATGGATTGTACCATTTTCTCTTGCTGTTCTCCTTGGCTTCTGTGCATGTGTGTGTGTGTGTGTTTGTGAATGTCTGCATGTAAATAAATTGGTCCCCAGCCGAACGCTTGCCACTGTGGTTCTGACATATGACAGCTCAAAAACCAGAAAACAGAGAAACAGGAATAAAAGCTAAAATGTCGCTGGTTAACATCAGCCATTTGCTTATTAATAATGACCTAGTCCTCTTTTTACAGATGAAAAGAGTGGGGGTGCAGAATAATGGCATATGTTGGGCCTGACAGACACACACGCGCACACACAGTCTAAATGCAGGCTGGAATTCATTTTGTATTTCACCAGAACAGACAGTACCATCCAGTAATATCAAAGAACATCACACATGCTAACAACATGGTGAGGAATGGCATATTCAGATACTCATGTGTATGTAATACATATATAAGCTCACTGGATAGACAAGTACCTAATAGCGTGTAATACCTCCACAAGCACAAACAACAGCCGCAGTCTGACATGCCATGGACTTGACAAGTTTCTTTATGTAGGCGACGTCAATGTTTAGCCACACTTGCATCAAATAATTGCGCAGTTGGGCCAGATTTGGTGGATGCCTGCTCTGTACAATTCTGAGGAGAGTTTCCTGTTAACGCTGGTAAACCTGAATGATCATACATTTTCATATATCTGCAGAATAAGCTATTTCCTTCACACTATGGTCTTTGGCACGCCCAAATGCAAACACTCCTTTTAGCTAATCATTAATGTTCTGGCACCTAAGTGCGTTATACTAAACACTTTTAGCAGACGTAACTGAAGTAGCGCCAAGTAGCTTCAGAGATGAAGGAGCACCAAGAATTATGGTCGAAACTTGAGTGTCCATTTATTGAAGATTCAGCACTTCTAGTAAGCTGCAGCAGTAGTGTGAAAAAACTAAGCTTCCGCTAGGTTCACACAGGCAGATGGAGCTAGATGAACAAGAGGGCTTCGAATGTGCTGTTCTCTAGCTAGTTTGCTGATGAAAAAAAAACTGTACTGATCATGTGACAGTTATCATGTGACTCCTAACAACCAATAAGAAAGGAAATATCTAAATAAAATGAATAAAAGATTCGGCCTGTAGAAGGTGCTATCACAACATTAACAAAATAATTGCAGGTAACATAACAATTAACATCTACTCCAGACCTATCGTCCCCACGTGGAACAAGACATAGATTGCACTATACCACTACTTTTCAATCTATGAATCCCGTTACACACTCTGCAGTTATTTATAGCCCCATAATCCTCATGCAACAGCATCTGATGTTACTATATACTGTATATTGTACTGTATAAAGTTAGTACAAATATACATAACCAAAGTCTTCCAACGTCAGAGCTCTGGTTTTACTGCAAATTCCAAAAAAAGTAGGAAATCAGACCCACACACACGCACGCACGCACATGCACACAGCCAGAGGCGAGAATATGTAGAGTGACCATTTGGAGGTATAATGAGGCAGCTTCTGTTTCTGCCTGGCTAATAGATACAACACACACACACACACTCACTCATGGTCACTAACAGTGTGATAAATATGCTGTTAGGCTGTCAGTTAGTAGCCAGTTGGTGTGAAGAGCGCTGCTGGAGGATAAAGGCAGCTGGCCTCATTCCATTCTGTACTTTCCTGTTTATATGATATACTCTCATGCAGCTGATCAGCCAAGACGTGCCTAGTGTTTGAAGTTCGCTTCTTTAGCTTTGCACAGGCACTACAAATCTAAGTGTAGCCCAACCAAATACTAGAAGTTTATACCTCACCAATTAGCATTGTGCAAACTGCATGCCTCCATCATTACACACTTAAACTGCCTCAAGCCATGTTGAGTTTATAAGTAAACTTAAATAGACTTGCTTATGTGGTTTCTGACACTGCATGACACGCCGATATCTATAAACACAGACAAACATACCGAGTATAGTGAGACTAACAGAGATCGATTTACACAATCTGACCACAACCACTAGAGCCCGATAACATTTGACTGCAATTGTTTACGAAACCGCTCACAGTGGGTCACAGTCAATAAAAACAATATGTTGACCTACAGCATAAAAACGAGAAACAAGAGCATCATCTACAGGCTATTATTATCATCAGTAATAACCAATAACTTTAGAAAATCATTGCCGAATCAGATTGATCAATCCTCAGCAGCTCCCACGTTTTCTGCTTGTTTCTTAATGTGACTGACAGCATGAAACTCTCTTTTTTCAACCTCCCCCCACGCCGTCACTCTCACTCTCCTCCAGAGCTTTTCTGCTCTCCGTATCATCTGTCATTATCTTATTTCTCAGCAACAGCCCACCATCTGTGTGTCTTAACTGCTTTTAGACTTTTAGCTCTCTATCACCACAGACACACATTTTCTTAATGCTTTACTAAGTGTGAAAGAACTCAATTATAAGAACTCAGTCTAAGTTGAGGAACCTTTCATGTCATCGACCCTAATTAACTAGACATATTTAATTCATTTATTTTTCTTTTACATCTCCTGGCAAGTAAAATTAATTTATATCTAGTTGACATATCTTATTTTTCTCATGGTGAGATTGTTGTATGCTTGTTGTAAGATGTTTTTACTTATTTCTACAAGCTTTTAATTGTTCACAGCGATTTTAAGAAGCCAAATTGTCACACTGTGCTATTCAGAAGGAAGATAAAGGTTACCAGGAACAATAAATGATGATAGATTTAAACTGATATGGGTGATATTTATTGAGCCACACATACAGAAGTAGTGTCTCTCAGTATGGCGTTGGACCACCATGTTTGCAAATGCAACAGGCCAGATGTCTCAGCATGGAGTTGTAGAGGTTCCTAAAGGTGTCCTGTGATAATTCATCCCATGCAGCTTGTATATTTACACACAGTTCCTGCCGATTTTGGGGTGGGGTGGAGGCGAAGTGACAACAGGCCTTCTACACATGTAATGCGTGACAACAAACTGTTCATCTGTTCTAGCTGACTACAGTACCCCCACGCGGATTGGTTGGTCGTCAAAAGTGGGACAAAATAATGTCTCACAATGTCAAACCTACCCACCAAGTTTCATTGCTGTGGGTTGATTCCTTCTGGGTACAACTATTTGTGACACTCATACACTGAGTGTATAAGTGTCACTGAGTGTATGAGTGTATTTCAGAAACAAGTCAAATGATCTGCTAGTATGGTGAGATCATTTGGCTTTCTAAAATACTTTTAAACATTTAAAAACAGTTAAATCATTGTATTCAATGATTACAACAATCTCAAAATCTGAGGATATATCAGCTAGATGTGAGTTCATTTTACTTCCATTTGCTTACTTATACCATTACTTGATTATTTAATCAAGAGGTTTAATCGAGTATTTTTTTAATGCTCAGTGTCAACAGACGTGCACTAAAATCTGGCGTACACGTCTATAAAAACTCACATGAACTCCAGAACACAGTTTGGAACATTTGGATCCAATTCAGAGTGGGCTATGATCTGTAGCTCAGAGTAAAGACCTTGTAGCCATATGTGTTTGTACGTGTGTGTGTGTGTGTGTGTTTGTACGTGTGTGTGTCTGTGTGTGTGCGTGCAAACAGCCAAGACTGAGGTCATTCCAGCTGTGTACTGTGTGTATGTCAACATATGTATGAGTTTTGCAGAGACTTGTAGTTTTTCAAAGCAAACTGGGGGGATGTTTTCCACACCTCCAAAGTTCAGAGTTATGCCCTATTTAAGCCAGATCAGTTTTTTTACGAGAGGAGGTCCGGTAATGTAACGCGCATGTGATTTGACTGGTTGATTCATCCGAGATAAAGGGTCTGAGTAATTACCCCGAAATTACCTCAAATATCATGGATTGAAACAGCATTGTAAGGGCAATTTAAGTCATCATTATGTGACAGGCGCTGCACTTCTGAACAATAACAACACGTTGTGTGGCTAAATAGCAGATAGGCTACAATTAGGCAGCAAACACACAACTTTCTTACAATGTGGCTACAAAAGGGGGTGCTCTTTACATCGTAAATAACACCTAATTAGCACTATGTTAATGGGTGGGCTATAAGCTTCCATTACCCTACTTTAGCTTTGTAGCTTTAAAAAGCAAACTTTAGACACCAATTATTTCTTCTTGATCAACTATTATTGCGGGTAAAGGGGAAAACGGGGTACATTTAATTCTCTTTCATCAATCCATCATCTTAAAAACAACTTTTGGGTGCGTCCCAATTGCGCACTTAATACTAAGTGCGCAATTGGGGTTGATGTAGCTCAGCGGATAACACCACTACCTGCCACGGCGTCACCACCACATGTGGGAGACTGGGCTTTGAATCCCGGTCTGGGTGACTATGCTGTGCTACACCAATAAGAGTCCTTGGGCCAAACTCCTAACCCCACAGTGGCCTCCAGATAAGAGCGTCAGCTAGATGCCATAAATGTACTAACTAGTTTTTGAGTATGTAGTATATAGTATAGTTAGGAATGTCAAAGTTGAGTATACTCAAAAACCCAAATGCACACTTATGTGATTTTTGAGTATGGTAATAATAAACAATACTTTCCTACAGTGCAGCATGAAATGGAAAGGAAGGAGCTTCTCACATTTAGAAATTTCTGACCATATACTATGTAGTATTGGTGTTGTACTATGCAGTACTGAGACGCAGCTTTTTCCTGTGTCTTCGGGATGGAAATCGCACCTTCAGGGTGAAAACCGCAATGCTAATTATAATCCATTAGTAGCTTGCACATAGCTGTATAACTGGTTAGGCGGTGATAAAGTAAATGGGTCAGTATACAGGGAGTGTTTTAACGAGGTTTGTGCAAAAAAAAACAATAAAAAAAGCTCAATGCAAAGCCTGGCGAAGCGGGATACACACATTAGAGCAGCCATCCTCGAGCAACACTCTCCGTCAACCCAATCCACTTTCACTCTGCCTCGTTACACACCTCCCATTTTTCAAACTGACAGACAGAAAGAGAGAGAGAGAAAGAGAGAGTCTAAAGGAAGTACAACGTTAGGCCTCATTTGACGAGAACTGCTTAAAGGATGAATTTACTCATCTAAACCAAAAACTCTCCTACACACACACACACACACACACACACACACACACACACACACACACACACACCAGAGATTACTTACACAGTGTGTTACATAACCTTAAGCAATAGAGAAAAGAGAACAAGCCTATTCATCACTCTCTCTCTCTGATTCTCTCTCTATTGCTCTTTCAAGTAAGCTCCATTACTTTTAACCCCCGCAGACAAAACTTTATGAGGCATTATAATCCTAAGAATTACAACTTTCTTCCATGAATAACAGATCACACATTGTGTGTGTGTCTGTGTGTGTGTGTGTATGGGTGAGTGTACGTTGTGTTTGAATGCTAACTACTGACCATTGGCAAAATGATGATTGATGCACTTCAGCCAATCACAATTGTCTCCAAGTACCACTTTATCTGCCAAGCCACAGAACTCTAAGAAAACTCCTCAGAATGACCCTGAGTGGGGGGCGGGGGCAGTAAATTAATCAGAATTATTGGGCTAAGAGACATGCAAAAGTGTGGAGGCAAAAGCAATTAAGACACATGCTGTTTTTATTCTATTCCTGGAGCTAGAAAAGTTGTGGATTCAACCAGATGGAAGACTCACGGTTTAATACTAATATATAAAAGGCAAACATGTGCTGGTTCTAAGGTCAGCTGGACATCTAGGTTACCATACAGCACAGTGTTCAGACCACATGAAGATCATGTTAACACTAGTGAGTTAACTTTAATAGTGATGTACAGTTTAACAACTTTAGAATATACATATTCATTTTGTGTACATTTCAATACACTCACACAAGGAATGCGAGTATGTGTGTGAACCGATGGACAGATGTGGCCCAGCAGCTGTTGTACATCTTCTACCGTGACTCCCTCAACACACACACACGCATGCACTCACAGCAGTGCATTACCTGATGGCAGGAGGCTATGGGGGCTGCCAAAAAGAGATCCTGCCAAATGAAGCTTCTGCCAAATGGTGCCACTGCCAAATAATGACCCGCCAGAATAACACAGCAATTCTCCCGCTGACAATGAACTTGACATCAGGATGTATCTCCAACACCCATACACACAACATATTGTAGTTATACACACACACACACAGACACACACACACACACATGCACACATGCACACACGCACACACACCCACACACACACACACACACCCACACATACACACACACACACACACACACACACACACACAATGAGTATGTAAACATGTATACTAATCATCAAAACAATAGTTGCTCAAAAGGAATCAACCAACACGGAAACTTGGTGGGTAAGTTTAACATTGTGGGACATGTAAATGGTTCAAGTTTCACGCTGAGCTACTTTTGTCTCGGTGGATATAACCAACAAATTTGTGTATGGAAGCACTGTGTTCAGCAAAACCGTGTTTGTTGCCAAGCGTCACACATCCCCTAAAGCCTGGTGTCCCTTCTCCGCCACCCCTATCACAAAATGTGCAGGAACTGTGTGAGAATATTCAAGCTACATGGGATAGATTATCACAGGACACCATAATGAACCTCTACAACTCCATGCTAAGACATCTGGCATACTGAAAGTGTAGTTCAAAAAAAGATACTGTTTACATCAGTCTAAATCTTTCATAATTTATTGTTGTGGAAACATCGATCTCCCTTCCAAATATGATTGTAATTTGACACTTTCTTTTGGGTGCTATATATAAATATATATCAGAATACCAATCATACATAGTGCTTTGAGGCTCATTTGCATATACCTTCTTTTGGTTAGTATTGCACAGATTAATATTACAATAACAATTAACCAAGAACACAAACATATGCGTGCACACACACACATTCACACATTTCCTATCCTCTCTTTTCTCTGGATAATCCACTAATACACAGCATCAGCTTTAGGCGTACATGTTGGCTATACCGTGTATATGCTCTGTGTGTGTGTATGTGTGTGTGTGTGAGAGTAACAGACCACTGGTCACAACAGCATTTTGCCATTGGGGGTTGCTGCTAGCATTGGGCCACATTAAACGCCCTAGTTCTGTTACTGCTTACACAAAACACACTGTAACACACGTGTGTGTCAGAGAGAGAGAGAGAGAGAGAGAAAGAGAGAGGGAGAGGCATTCATCCATACAGTACTGGAACTAATGCTCTTGAGCAATAAGGGCCTCTTGAAATGAAACACACACACACACACACACACACACACACACACACACACACACACACACACACACACACACACACACACACACACACACACACACACCACAACAGCAGCAGCAGCTGTACACTGTAATAAGAGAGCATTAGCACTGCTAGAGAAATGAACACTCACTCATATTTCTCACTATTATGCCCCAGACAGACCTTGCTCAGCTATATTAGTATGTCTATAACATGTGCAGATCAGCAAATCTCCTCACAGATCAATCACAAGTGTGGAGAAGGAGGTCCTTTTGCCACAGTGTGATGTGTTTTATTCTATAGATCATGCACGTGTGTTGGACAGTGCTGTTTTTTGTATTTCTAGAAGGCCCCTGTTTTTTTTTTTTTGTGCAAATAAATCAAATAAAATCTTCACATGATGTCATATCTACACCTTCATTCATCCTTATCGTTTTCACTTCGCATGTTGTTCCCACACTGTTCATGTTTTAAAGCATGCACACACACGCACACTGCAACAGCTGTGCACTGTAATGAGAGAGCACCATGACTGCTGGAGGAATGAAGAGACACTCATGGACACATTTCTCACTATAATACCCCAGACGAATTAGCTATTAGCTATAACCCCCGCAAATGAGCAGAACCCTCTTCACAGACAGATCGACAGTGTGGAGAAAAGTGCCCTTTTGCCATTGAGTGCTGTGTTTTGCTGTACCGGCTGTGCATGATTGGACAATGGTGGGTCTTTATGTTACCAGAAGCTTCAGGATGTGTTTTATGCATTAACGGCTAACACGGCTAATATATGGGTGTTATGAGCACCTAACAACATACCTACGAAATCCTGTTAAAATTAGGGTTAGCTAATGCCTGGAAAACTGATAATGACCGATTCCACTGACTGTTTTTCTCCTCAGTGGTCCCTAGTCATCAGTTTCCCCTTACTAGAAGATTTATCCAAAAGAACACATGATACTTTTGGAAAATGATTTTAATACTTGACTCTCAGTGGTTATAAGACTTTTATGCATGACATCAACAGTGCGCTTCAAGTGAGAATCGGCTTTCCCCCCAACCAATGTGATTTTCACATGTCTGCACACTTATTTACAACTTTGTATCTGCTGGACTGAACATATTGGTAGATAAAAACCTGGGACCTGTGCAAAAGTTATGGCACATTTTATATAGTGGTTGGTGTAGCTCAGCGGATAAGTCCACTATCCGCCCCAGAGCCAACACTACATGTGGGAGACTGGGGTTCGAATCCCAGTCTAGGTGACTATGCTGTGCTACACCTTGGGCAAGACTCCTAACACTACATTGGCCCACCTGTAATAGGATTAACCTTGTAAGTCGCTCTGGACAAGAGGGTCAGCTAAATGTCATAAATGTAAATATCTTATGTTTTTTTTTTTATTATTCCAATTTTCTTGTATGCAAACAACTGTATCATGAAGCTAACACTAAAAAATGTTGACAAAGTTTGTAGGTTTATTATTAAGTCTTGCAGCCAACATCAGTACCTTCGGTGTAATTACATTAAGCCATTCGTCTTCCCATAACGTACAAGTAAATACATTATAACCCATAACATTTACATTTAAGGCATTTAGCAGACGCTCTTATCCATGCATCTTATTTGTGGAGAGCAGACTGTAACCATAACAGCAAAAATGTTGATGCTTTCCATCGTATTGAGCATATTTTGCCTCCATGAATAGCTAAATGCACACACGGAGTGATGTATGAGATAAATTAAGGAAATTTCTTTTTATAATTGGCGACAATCTGATGCTTGTTTAGTCCTTTAGCCAAAACCAAGCACCTACCGCAGAATGTCCTTCACACAAATGCCCAATATCCATGTTTCCCCCACTCTCTTTCTCGCCCCCCCCCACACACACACTGCACTCTTTGCTTACCACAAGGCTAAACTGTGGTAAGCCACACTGTATAAACCTCGGTAATGACCTCTTACTATCCTCCATATGGAACTATTCACTAACACATATTTATTACTCTCTCTCTCTGTGTTTGTGTATGCGTCTCCTTTTATTTCCTCCTCTCTCTTTTCCCTTCTCTCTCTGTCTCTCTCACTCCCCATCACTGTGGCCGTGAATGGACATCACAGACCATTCTGAATGTTAGAGGGCAGATTGGGTGGCTCTTGCTGGGTGAGAAATGTCAAAGCTTAATCCTTCTTAATAACCTCATATGATGATTTAATCTCTGAATGAGCTTTAATTTTGGCTCTTATATGAGTGCCATAATCCCACCGTCTACAGGGACCTTCACAATCCCCCCCGTGAGTCCACACCCTTTACAGACATCTTCCGAAATCTTCTTCCACGACATTGATGAGAGGTCAGTTTTTAACCCCTTTGTGCTGAACTATGTTTACTATTTATAAGGCTAATTATTTAATAACTATAATAAACTTTATTTATTATATACTACTACTACACATTATCATGTAACTATGAACCATTCACATGGTTGTATGTGGAAGACTATTTTTTATTATATATATATATTATATTTATTATATAATATATATATATATATATATATATATATATATATATATATATATATATATATATATATATATATATATATATATATATATATATATATAAATATAATAATTAAATATAATATATATATTTTTCCATCATCAGGTCATCAATAATATTCATAGGAAGATACATTTTACCAGAAACAGTAAATGATGAATCATTTAGACTAATGTGGACAATACAGCTATAGAAATAATGTTACTCAGTATGGCCTTGGGGTGCCATGTTTGCTAACGCAACATGCCAGACGTAATTGAGTTGTAGAGGTTCCTAATGGTGTCCTGCAATAATCCATCCCATGCATGTAACATATTCTCACACAGTTCCTGCAGATTTTGTGGTAGGGGTGGAGGTGGAATGATGCCAGGCCTTCCGGATAGGCCTGTTGCGAAAGCAGGATTCGCCACTGAAGATGACCCGCTGCCATTCTGAGTCACTTTATGACAGTGTGCCACGACACCATTGCAGTCTTTGGTGACGTTGATGTGGTGTTAAGGCCAGTCATCGTAACGATCTGTGTGCATTTAGCCTTGCATTGAGCGGCTGTCTGCCAATGGTGCTGGCACTAACAGGATGACTCATGGAGGGCATCGCTGCTCGCTGAATGTCTGCAATCATGGCTGTTGTGTCAGTCAGGTACAGTAATAAGGCCAGTCCTTGCTTGCATCACATGCACGGCCGAGCGTGAAACTTGAATCATTCACATGTTTTACGATGTCAAACCTACACACCAAGTTTCAGTCCTGTCGGCTGATTCCTTCTGGGTGCAAATTTTGGTGCAGCGATTCTTTTGATGATAAGTGTAATTAGGCTCATTAGAGTATAATCACTTTAGTTCTTGTGTCCACATTAGTCAAAAAATACTATGGAAGTGGAAATGCTTATTATTGATTTGTTTCATGACAGTGACCATATAAATGCAAAAGGTGTGATGTTTCCTCCATATCTCCTTTGGATTTGAAAATAATGGCTGTCCTACATATTGGAGATTTTATTTTGGACAGCTACAATTCTCATATTCATTTCCAACTTGATTTAAAAGTAAGAGCTAAAAAGTCAAGTTGAGTCCAAACGTCTGATGGGCATGCACGCACACACATATGGAGGAAAGGACGGTGTTGATAATATCATTGTTTTTGCTTGTTTGTTCGCAGCACGGCTGAAGCCACTAGAGAGAGAAACGTCTCTTTTAACCGAGGAAAAAAGAGAACAAAAGAAATGAATAAAAGTTAAAGGAACAAACAAATCCTCTCTGTACACTGCCAATTAGCGGAACTGCACTTAGCAGGCTTAAGTGTGTGTGTGTGTGTGTGTGTGTGTGTGTGTGTGTGAGAAAGAGAGAGAGAGAGAGAGAGAGAGAGAAAGACAGAGTTTTACAAACATTGGCAAAAATCACAGACATTTTTAAATTACCTGAGCTATTTAAATAGGGTTTTAATGAAGAGTGGAATAGTGGAATAGTGGGACATAGAAGTGTGTGTGTGTGTGTGTGTGTGTGTGTGTGTGTGTGTGTGTTTAATGAAGAAAAAAAAAGGCAACAAGAAAGACATTGAGCGGCTTCCCGGTGTAGAGAAGCTGGCGATGACACAAAACACACTCCAAAACCCCATGAGAGCCAATCAGCAAATCAATATCAATTAAGCTGGAGGAGCCGAAAAAACGGACAAAACGGACAAGTCGCTTTGTTTTAACTAATGAAGTCTGCTGAGGATCCACACACACCCCTTTGGAGAGCAGGAAAACACACCACAGAGAGCACATCTCGCACACACACACACACACATACACACACACACACACACAATGGCAAATAAAACAACCAACCCTAAAACTTTCTTTAGATATTCATAAGTAAACTCCAACTACAACAGTCTAAAGTGGGACAAGAGTGAAAAACAAAAACTTATGGGGCACACACACATACACACACACACACCCCACCAAACACACTGCAGGAGGCCACAGTAAATGCATCATTAATCGGGAATCTGATAAACCTCCACAATGAACAGGAAATGATACTGCTGCATGGGTGCTGTGTGTGACACACATACAATCATGCCCCTTATCTGTCATTTATTTATATATACTTATACATTTTAGCACAATGCATATTATATATGTAATATATAAACATGCGTGCACATGTAATTGTTATTTGCCTCATATGCGTTATACATACGTATATGTACATGCATTGTTTACAAGTAGCCCTCTGTTCTACATACATATACAAGTGTCTGTTAATATCATTATGTAAACATATCATTCTGAGTGTTGATTCTGAGTGTTGATTGTGTAGGCTAGTTCTGGTCTTCTCTGTATTTCTACCATTTCATGAAAACTTACAGACACACACACACATTTTTTTACACTACCATGAACTCATGAAGGGTGGGGATTTGTGTATGACATCATCACATATGTTTTATGCTATTACAAAATGCATTGAAAAGAAATCATTTCCAGAACCCCCAACCCCCAACACGTTCTTTCTCTCTTTCTCTCTCGGTTTCTCTCAGTCTTTCTGAAGGTTACAGTAGAGCATTGAATTATTCTCTGAACTAAATGGATGATCCTTCAGACATAGAACATGTGTGCTTGTGTGTGTGTGTGTGTGTGTGTGTGTGTATCAGCTCTCACCCCCTGGTTTAAACTGTTATTTCTGCATTGCATAACTCAGTACTCCTACTATTACTGATAAAATCCCCATCCACAGACACTCCTTTAAACAAGATACAGAGACACAGCTAAACTAAAGATACAGCTCACAGGTGGAGCCAAAGATAAGCACATATACACACACACAGAGCCCCTGGAGCCAGGCTTACAACAGACATATATTCCACAGAAATGTATATACTGAATAAACTAAAACTGACAGCCCTTTACATTAGGTGAAAGTTTCTTGCCAATAGATATAGTCATTTAAACTAGTTTACACTATAAAAAAAGTAAAGTCAATGCTTATTTTAGGAGATATGAGGTGTACAAGACATGAGTCAGCATTTACTGGTTGAAAAATACTAATTTATATCAGTACTAATTAGCGGTCCATTGTGTGTACTGTGTACCAAATCCCTGCAATGACTGGAGTGCTGTGGGAAATCAGGAGGCAAACCTGTGGTCTTTTAGTGGTATTCTAAAAACAACTAATGTTTTTCTTGTATTCATTATTTTAAAGCACACTTACTGACACTAAGACACTTTAAACCACATCTGAGTTTTCCAAGCCATCACCAAGGCTTACTTTCATACTTCCTTCAAAGATGGTTGAATGAAGTCACTGGAGTAGTGCATTTACCAGCTGCAGATGTGAATAAAGTCTCTCACCTGCGCTACAGCTGTAATGAACAATTCAAGACGCTGAGCAATGAAAACTAAACTGTCTGGGTCTCAAACACTGGCCACATTACAAATTACAACTTTAATATACCTGCACACACTCACTAAAAAAAAAACCCCACAGTACATGACTTTCAGTCATATTTCAGATGCTTGTTTAAAATAGACAAAAAACACTATGTTATAGAAACACAGCTGAATACTCAGCTAAACCTTAAAGCTAACTTTGTTATTCAACAACATTCAAAAGTGTTTGGGAGCAACGTTTAGAAAATAGTTGTACAAGAATGAGTGTGAAATAGGTTATGCACTGTGTGTAGGAATGTTAACTTATTGCATGTGGGGTGCTTATATTGCATGTGTGGTACTGTAGTGTGTATGAGAGTATGCTTGTCTGACATTGTGGCTGTGTGTGTGTGTGTGCACTGCAGTACTATAGTAATGACTCCCAGTGGGAGCAAATTTCACTGTTGTCTAGTCGCTGAGGTGACAGCCTCACTGGAGAGTGAGTGAGAGAGAGAGAGAGAGAGAGAGAGAGAGAGAGAGAGAGAGAGAGAGAGAGAGAGAGAGAGAGAGAGGAAGAGGGATAGAGAAAGAGGAGAGAGAATGGGGGAAAAAGAATGAAAAGAAGAAAGAAGGGAGAAAGAAATGAGGGAAAGATGAGAGAACAGAGAAAAACAAAGAGAAAGAGAGAGAGAGAGAGAGAGAGAGAGAGAGAGAGAGAGAGAGAGAGAGAGAGAGAGGTGATGTCTGTCCTTCTCTGCTCTGGACAATAATTGGCCAGCGAAAATGACACACACACACACGGTGACCATTATCCTGCTTTGCCCAGTGCAGGAGTGTAGCCAACAATATGTTTTTGGGGGCAAAATCATGTGATGTTGAATCACACATAGAGCAAGAGAGGGAGAGAGAGAGAGAGAGAGAGAGAGAGAGAGAGAAGGTGGCAGAGTAAACAACATGATGTCTCCTAACTGATGGAGGGAGATTAGGCCTGACAGGTAAGTGACAGAACGCATGGAGGCGGAGGACAATAATTAGCCTTATATTTCACATCACATTTCTACACATGCCTGTCTGAGAAAAAGAAAGAACAAGTACAGAGAAAGAGATAAAGAGAGAGAGAGAGAGAGAGAGAGAGAGAGAGAGAGAGAGAGAGAGAGAGATAGAGGTGAAAGAAGAGGGGGGGAAGAAAAAAGAGAGAAAGACAAAGAGACACAACATAGATAGATAGAAAAGCAGAGAATATGGAAAAGAATTGGACAGACTTGTAACAGAGAAAAGAGAGAATTAAAAACATGCATAAAGTGTGAAAGAGATAAGCATAAAAAAGAAAAAGTGAGAAAGGGAACAGAGAGTGAAGGCTAACAGTCAAGAATAACAGAGAGAGAGACAAAGAAAAGAAAGAATGAAAGAAAGAAAAAGCAATAGGACAAACTGAGATAGGCAAAGAGACAGAGAGAGAGAAAAAGAAAGAAAGAAAAAAGAAAGAGAAAGGGATAGATAGACCCTATGAGAGAGAATCGAGAGCATGAACATTAAGGAGAAAAAATTGAATATATGTGGCCTCTTTGCAGATGTAATGTGATTGCACAGCGGCTGTGGGTGGCAGATCTCATAAGGCAGATCAGTTTTCAGATCAGATTTCAGACAGATGTGGCGGGGCAGCTGGGCTCCGGCCGGGCGTTTGGGCGTTAATCTGCACAGCCTGACAGAGTGTAATGAAGGAGGCAGAAAGGAGACGGCTGTAATGGATTTATCACGACACCCAGGAATTCCTGCACTGCTCCGGTTCGGCCTAATCAGATCCATCCAACCTGCCAAGCTCAGCTCCAATACTCATCTATTGCTGCACGGATGGTGCTACTTACCATTGTGCCATCGTAATTGTCCGCTCCATGCCCCACCCCCAAATACATTCTCTAGTAGCCATTTGTTGTTAGGCTGCAGAAGCTTTACAGAACACTGGCAAAAAGCTAATTTAATCTAATAAGAAACTGAAGCAATCTTTGTTTAGATTTAACAGCGGGTTTCCAGTTTAAAATGCTTAGCTACCAAGCTGCTGGAAACAACAACACATTTTCCACCAACGCTAACGCTAACATGATTACACAGCTATTCATGCCCCAACAGTGAGATGCACCAGCCAAATACTGAGTTTGCTTCTGGTCACCAGCAAAACCTTATATGTATTGTTCACGAGGCTGGTTAGTTTCCAACTTGCCTAGATTCAATTAGCCACAACAGTGTAGCCTGGCTTGGTGAATTAGCCTTTAAAATAGACAAACCAAGTTCTTTTTGGGGTAATTGAGCTTTTTATAAAAAGCCTATAGGCTTATGACTGTTAATAAGAGTGTCCAGAGGCTCAAGAGAGTGTTCAGAGGGTTGCTAGTTAGCTAAACTAGCATATTAGCCTGCACCACAAATGGCACAACAGTAAAAGTTCCTCTTAGCCATATACTGACAATATGTTCCCTGTCATAATAACCATATTCTGACAATACAGCCAAAACCAGACAGTATGTGTCCCCAAGCTAGTTAGATACTAATTGGCAGCACTGGAGAGAGATTTAACTAGCTAGCAACACAAAACATCAGTCTAGCGCACAAATATGCGCTAGTCATTCAACATGGTCATACTGTTTGACAACCGTACCAGCATCCAAAACACAACATATGCTGGTTATACTAGTGATAGCTGCTGAGCTGGGCTACTTTCATAGCAGGAACTCATTTCTCATTAATTTTCTTCTCACTGAAGTTGCCGAGACTCATAAACTTGATTCTCAAAACAGAATTCTTTCCTTTCTGAAGGATGATAGGCTTGTACAGTTGACATATTTCTTCATTTCTTTTTTTGTCCATTTATAATAGAAGCCAATGACAAATGTTCCCACTAAAGCAGGCTACTTTCACGCGGCACAGCTGAAAAAGAAGATGGTTTAGCACCTGCAAGAAACATAGGGACTTACATAGTTCAATTTAAGAGCTTTTGTCCAGACGGAACTATTTAGGAACATGTGTTTCCAAGCAGACGCCAGCTCAACTTTTCCTGCCATGCTCCGAGTCAAGTTCTCACTGCTTGGTGCCCTGTGCATTTAGGCAGTATTCCCCATTGAAAAGGAGTGGGAAAGAAATTTGTGCACAGTGGGGATACGTTTTCCCTGTCACATTGCTGTACATTGTGGAATGATGACAGAAGCAGAAAGCGTGCCGATGCTGCCACAGGCTAATAACTTCTCTCATTTCAAAACACATCTCCTGTTTTGAACGTTAAATGTGCGTTCCACGCACCCGGGCTGTTATTAGCGCCGTTTAACAGCAGGTGCTAAAGTTGCGATGCCGAAGCATTCCGGATGCCGGCCGGAGGCGGCTCAGATGCCCCAGCAACGGACCAGTTTGTTGCCATGGAAACGGTCTGCGGGATGAAGAGCACAATTGTTCTACCCAGTGCTTCCTACCAGTACAGTGTGTGTATGTGTTTTTCCTCCACCACTGTCTGTTCAGATGACGAGGAGCAAAACTGTATGTGTGACTTTTTTTTGCCACAGTCTATTCATATTATATTTTTAACAGCAAAATGGCGTGTGTGCATCAGTGGTTCACTTTCCCTTTCTGCCAGTAGTGCTTTTCCACAGCTCTGAACACGAGCCTGAGGAGGATTTAGTTGTAATTACACACACTGGTGTGAAAGCCACTCGTGTTTCTGAGACAACACAAACTCACACGTGCTTTACACACTCACACATACTCTACAGCTCTAAAGCTAAGCACTTCAGGACTCCGAAAACACACTTTGGAAAAATTACGCTTTCATTCACACAACCCCTCTAAATGACAAGATTTGTTTGGTGATGTCCTCTGACATCAGGAATGTAAATCTTCTCTCCCTTATGTTGTGTATTTAGGTGCTTCTACCACTGCACACTGCCCATCAAACGTTTGGGGAAACAGCAACAGTAGTTCACTTTATTGGTTGGCAGAAACCATTTGTTTCTCACTTTGTTAGCCCCTTTTACCCTCAGTGGTCAGGACCCCACACAGGACCACCACGAAGCAGATAGTATTTAGTTGATAGATAATCTTCAGCTCTGCAGTAACACTGAGGTGGTGGTGTGTAAGTGTATGTGGCACTGGTATGTGTGGATCAGACACAGCTGTGTCCACTCACTGTCCACTCTTTTGGACACTCCTACCTTGGTGGTCTACCTTGCAGACGGTAGCTCATCTGTTGCTGCACAGTTAGTCCTCCTCTAGTCCTTCAAGATGTTTCCTACAGGCCACTGTTGGCTGAATATGTTGGGTTGGTTTAATACCATACACTAACACATCACCACCACGTCAGCGTTAGTGCAGTGCTGAGCATTATCCACCACCGTATTTGGTATTATACGGGCTCTGGGGTTATCCTGTGGGGTACTGAGCATTGAACAACAGGGTGAAATAAGGGCTAACAAAGTGTGCAGAGAAACAGATGAACTACAAAGTACTTCTATATGGTATGTGAAGCTTATAGAATGTAGAGTGTAGATACAAGGAGGTGTACCTAATTTTACATAATGAGAATCAATGGGAAAAGACTTCTTTCTGCCACATGTCTTTGTTCTGAGAGCAATGCTGATCATGTACGATCATGTACTTACTTTCTACAACTTCTGATATAAACTCTCACATACTGTATACTTCCTCAACAAAGTTTACAGCATACTGAGGGATCTTACTAATAACTAATGTTGTCCAAAAGTGGTAATTGGGTGCGTGATGTCAGTAAAGCCTTTTCAGATAAATGTACTAGCCTAATTAATAACAGCATAACATTTCAATAGTAGGTCGAATGACGAAAACAGTGTTTTCACACTGAAACCTGGTAATCACATTAATGCTTGTATGGGTGGGGTTTTTTTGCTAACAGTAAAACGTCAGCGTTCATTCAGTTCTGCTGGAATTCCTTCCAGAAGTGAAATTTCAGTCTCGATGAAATCACCCTGCACTGCTTTTACAGGAGAAACTATGCGAGGCCCCGAGTTCAGCTCCAATAACACGGCTCAGATTACCACTGAACATGTTTAACACACACACACGCACACACACACGTGTGCATCGCTGAAATAATGGATTCATTAAGTTGAGAATGACGATGCTGCCTTGCTCTGGGCCGTGTTTTTGTTTTCACCATGACAACAAAACAAGGCTTGCAGGCTCTTGTACAGAACATAGACTCACATCTTGAACTCATCTATGGTATATTACAGGTCCATGCATTTTACCTTCCGTCACTTCTAGCCTCTCTCTCCCCTCCTCTCTCTGTTTCATTCACTCTCTATTTTTTCCTCTTCCTCTAAAATCCTCTTACCCCTTTCTGTCCCCCTCTTGCCTCATTCTTTCTTTACTCCTCTCTCTCTCTCTTTTACCCTATCTCCTTTTATCCCTCCTTCCCTTCTGTCCTCCTTCCCCTTACTGTCCCCTTTTCCCTCTTTCTCTTTCCTTGCCTCATTCCTACTACACCCCTGCCTCTCTCTCTTTTCCTCCCCTTGCTACTCCCCTTCACCGTAACACACTCTCTCTCTACTTCTCTCTCCCCATCTCTCTCCTTCCCTCCAACTCAATTTCTCCTTTCCCTTCACTGTCTCCTTTTCCCTCACACCCCCTCTCTCTTTGCTTGCCTCACTCTTCTTCCTTCCGTTTATCATCCTTTTCTCTGTTTTTGCTTCCCTCTAACTCCTTTTCTCCCTCTACCATTCTTCCTCCCTTAGTTCTCCCTTGTCCTATCTGTCCCTTCCTCCCTCTGCCTGATTACAAGCCTCCCTCCCTTTTGCACCATTCCCCCTCTTTTCTTACTCTCTATTTAATTTCTCCTCACTCCCTTTTTCCCTCCCTCTAAATTTCTCACTCTCTGCATATCATTATCTCGCTCTCGCTCCTTTCCCCCTTTATCTAAATTTCTCTATTACTATCCACATCTCTCACTCTCCCCTCTTTTTCTCTCACTTTCCCTCGATTTCTGTCTCCCCTCTTACCTCCCTCAAATGTCATCCTCCTTTCTCTTTCTCACTCTCTATTCCTCCTCCCTCCCTCTCTCCTTTTCCCTCCAACTAAAATCCCTACTTCACCATTTCACCATTTGTCTCTCTCACTTTGCTATCTCACTTCTTCTCTCTCCCTCCCCCTCTCTGTCCGTCCTTTCCTCCCTCTAACTACATTCCTCCCACCTTTTCTTCGCCATTCCCTCTCTCTTTCTCCCTTGCTCCCTCTCTACCTCCCTCTCCCCCCCTCTCTCTCTGTCAGGCTTTAAGAGATATTTACAGTGTTGCTGAAGTCCAGCTGTGTTGCGGGTGTCTGCTTTCCTCTCTGATAGAGTTTTAAAACCCTTGCAGCATGACACACTCATAAATTACACCGGCCTTGTTTAAACCCGACTTATATTCACACACACACATGCTCTCACACTCACGCACCTTCTGCTCCTGTCCATCCTTCAAAGCGGATGACGATAGTAAGAGGAGTTTTCTTTGGACACTACATTTTGTAAAAGCTCAAAGTTAGAATAGCAGAATAGTGATTTAGCATAGCAACAGCCGCTTAAGGCTGCGATAAAGCCTTTCTACACACCCCTCACAGCATTCCCTGTGGCACCATTTCTCTCTCCAACACACACACGACTGAGACAGCTGCATGGGTTTTAAAGGCCGTTGAGAAAAGCGCTACAGGGAAACGTTTGCAGTCAGGCATTCACTACTGTGCCCACATCACATGCAGATGCAGAATATGGTCATGCTGCATGGGCATGTGTGTTACAGCTGTACTGATACTACAACTAATCATTAAATCCTTTGTGTGTAAAATGGCTATTAAATACAAGTCATTCATTTCTCAGGAGATGCTTCTGAGGAGACTATGAAACTTCATAAGGAATATGAGCATCAAAGGAAACTAAGAAAACTAAGAAAATTTAAAAAATGCAGCTCAAAAAGATAATGTATTTGAAGGCGCCCTGAAACTGTTTCCAACAGGAACCACTTTTCTTAACTGCCTGAAATGCCTAATTGAAATACGAGCCTATGGTTACATGTAGATGTCACCTTGTAACACAATCCTTACCGGCAAGCTTGGCATGCCCTCCCACATCACACAGAGTGGTACAACAGAAGTAAACTTGTTCCGTTCTAGTTTGAAAAAGGTGAGTCAGATCTACCTGACTTTCAGGATCGGCCTCAAAGTGATACAGCAGAACTGACATCACTGTAAGAATAGCCAGAGCAGCATGGGGGCAGAACTTGTAGCAGTACGTTGTTCTGGTGGTTGACCAATGAAAACAGAACAATCAGCCAATCATAGCACACTTGGTTCATCAGGAGGCGGTGCTTAAAGACACAGGAGCCCTAATAGAGTGATTCAGGGGGTGTACACAGATGTACAGTATTGGAAAAGTATTGTGTTTAGGGAATAAAGAGGCTTGTAAATCCTTCTAGTAGATAATGAGCATAATAGGTCCCATTTAAAGCACTCATCTTTGAAATAGATCATGGGAAGCATTAAATGCAGTCATCCGTGCAGATTCATGAAATGAAGTCCTCTGAAAAGAAAGGAAACTTTAATGAAGGTGTGAACATTATAAACGCTGAGATGAAGCTTTCGTTCTTTTTGGGAAGACTTCATTTTTAGTGTTTCAATGGTATCGGCAGGGATGTTTTTCCACACCTCTTTTTAAAGGTCTTGTTTGACCCTGAACCATGAATAAATTGTACGTAATGGCCACATTTTGGCCACATTGGTCTCTGAGATTTGAGCAGCACTGTGTGTTAATAGAGAAAAATTCACATACATATTACACATGACTCAATGAACTAGTAGCTCTCTATAAACTGATGGACTTTGATGAATACCCACCTTGTCCAGCAGCTATAATGGAATGCATTCGTCTGTGGAGCATGGAGAGGTCAAGTGAGATCTAACTGAGAAGCATCCTATGGTATATCAAATCACATTGTTAGCTAGTTTGCAATGCCAACCCCGAGTGTGTATGTGTGTGTGTGAGACAGAGAATGTGAAGAATTCTCTGCCAGCCTACTCCACTCTAAAGGGTTATAATCCTCACATGGGGGCTTTAAGCCCATCTATAGCTATTTACATACATCTACATATTTTTCATCTCGCCAGTCTGTGTTACTCTTTTATTGGAGAAGTGGAAATGGTGATTAGCCAGCTCTATTTTAGCGCTCCACTCTTCTATCCCATCCCTCCTCATACCTCCATCCCTCAGCACCCCCACTCGCATAAAACATGCACACGCAGGCTGAAAGGATGAGGGAATAAAGACACTTCCAGAATAGATCTGAATGCTAACTGTAATAACGACTGCACAAATGAATAAGGGAACACACACTGGTGTGACTGCTGGAATTAATGACTGAATTAATGAATTAATGAATGCATTAATTGATAGGATAGTGGGAAGCAGAAAAGGCTGGCTATATTAATGAATTTATGAACTATCAACCTTTTAATTTAAGGTGCTATTTTTGTTTTTTCAATTTCTTCTTTATTTCTCAATCCTGCTATGTGAAGAACATAATCTAGCAAAGCTGAAAATCCATAGGTTACTCATATTCGACTCCCTTTCTTATCAGGAAAACATATACATAAAAGTATATGTTGCCTTTCAGTGAACATTAACAGCTACTGCATGAGCAAATAAATACTAAGTGTCTGTATAGCGTGAATTGCATGGTTGATATTTTGTTATACTGTCTGTTGCACTGACCATGGCATGAAAAGCATATGCAAACTAAATTACCCACACAGGACAAACCCACAGGTTGACATGTATAAAAGGCGATTAGTGAGTCATATCTTGGTTTAAAGTTTAGTAAGTAACTGTCTCTTTACTTATTTAAATAAATGTATTTACATCTTTTCTGTTACTGAATTGAAAGTGAAGCACAAAATTAATTACCTTTACAGTCTCAATGGACAAGTTAGAGCTTGTGCTGAAATGGCAAAATGGTGAAACACGCTGACAAAACAGTGGTATAAACTAAAGCTTACAATGTGCTTGCATTTTTCAGTATAATTTGATAAGATGTGAGCAAAAAGTAATTAAACCTTCTAAAGCTGGGCAGAAACTATGCAACTTGGCTCACAGGTTCTAATATGTTTACGCACAGTCAGGTTCATAAACCAACAGCATGTTGTAATGAATATGAGCTCAAAGTGTAGTCTTTTAATTTCAGTTTGTGGGTGTTTATGATGTTGGAATTACAATTATTTTCATATATAGCCTCCCTTTTATGGACTGGAAAACAACTGGAAAACAACTGGACAGTTGGACGCTACAAGGCCATTTTCGCTGTGTCATTATTTCACTTACAAGTAAGCAGATAAAAGTCCTAGGGTTGACTTTAAGAGTAGCATTTGCATTGTAAAGACTCTGAGGACAAGAGTAAATATGGAGAGCCATAAACTAATGATAAGCCTCAAATGCAGGAAGACCAGATGAGCCAAACAAAATCTACAAAGGTCTGTACAGTGAGGGACAGCATTTCATGGGTGTATGGATGAACAACTTGTAACAGAATGATAGAGAGAAAAGAATATAGAGAAGGAAGGAACCTGCTCATCATAATGTACACACATACTGCCTCTTCTGTGGTGGAGGAAGTGTTATGGAATATGCATGTATGGCTGCTAACAGGACTGGTTTCAATGTATTTATTGATCATGTGGTTGCTGATAAAAGGAACAAGATTAATTCCAAAGGGTATAGGGCTATGTTATCTGGACAGATTCAGTCAAAAGCTTCAGAAAGCTCAGACATGGTATGCTCTGCAATGGCCAAATCAATGGCCTGACCTCAGATCAATCGAGCATGCACTTACTGAGGGCAAAACTGAAGGTCCAATTTCTCAATAACTAACAGGAACCAAAGACAGCTGCAATAAGTGCCTGACAGAGAGGACCAGAGAGGAAACCCAGTTGTCTGCTGATGCTTATGGATTAAATCAGTTACTGCAAGGAATCATTGGCAACAAAAAAAAATTGATTTGTCCTATTATAAGTAAGCACCTATGTATAAAACTGTAATTCATATTGTGTTGACCTGATTTGAATGTAAATATGATCAGATTAAATTGGTACACAATTATGCTTGATGAACTCATATTCATTCAAGATCATTTCAATTCCAACAGAGAGCATACAGCTACATTAACAATAACCTTGTCCAAATATTTATGGACCAGGCTGTAAATAAAGCTACACAGGCACCTCCACTGTAAATCTCCCAGTGAATTCTCAGTTACATTCAGTCACATTTATTTGCATAATATTTCTCTCCCAATAGACAGTGTCCTGAAGCAGCCTGTCCAGAAATGTATGAGCAACCCCTAATGAGCATTATCGAGGGGGACAGGAGGAACTCCCTGCTGACGAGGAAGTACCACTGAGAGGAACCAGGACTCAATAGGAGAAACTCTCAAAGAGCATGAGGAGGAACCAGAGTGAGTTTGCAGGCCTGCAGGATAAAGTGGGATTTTACCAACTTCCTGAACTACTCAGCTTGTGGTTTATGACAGCAGTGATAAGCATCGAACTGCAAGCGTGGCCAAATGTTTAACAGCTGTAAGATGCTGACTGGCTGACTGGCTTGTTTGTCAGCAAAGAAGTTTGACAGTTATGTTTAATCTGGACCAGCAGCTGCAGAAGAGACAGAAACCTCAGACAGAAAACCTGGTGGGTCTCCAATTAAAACTACAGTAAAAATGATCATTAAAATGACTTTATCTTTGGTTACGTGAATAGCCTATTATTTCTGACTCATATATATCTTGTCATGTTTCTGCTCATGATGTTTTGTACGTTTGTTTCTTGTCTTCAAGTCTGTCTCCATTGTTTTGTGCTATAAAAATTTGTATAAAAAAGTGTCTTTAAATGTATAAAAAGTGCTTTGTAAGTATAATGTATTATTTTTATCATTATTGTTCGTAGTATTATTGTGCAACTGGAATGGTGGCCTGTCCAGGACATTTCCTGCCTTCCACCTAATGAACACTGGGATAGGCTCTTGTACCCCCACAACCCAGAAAAATAAGTGGCTTGAAAGATGAATGAATGAATGAATAAGTGAATGAATGAATTTTCATTTAATTATTATTATTATTAGTTGTATTAATATTATTAGTTTTTTATAGTCATTTTACGTTTTATTGTATTATGTTTAATGTTACTGATGATTTTGGCAATCATTTTATTATTTCACAATGAAATCTCATTCTAGTCTTTGTCTAACAGTTAACATGATCAAAATACATGAAACTGGAACTGATCCCCCATTTTTAATTCGTAGATAAAAACACTGGATACTTTAGTGATATATTGACTGCCAAACTTAGAATATCGCTGGATTTTATTTCAGAAATCTGGTCACCTTACTGTGAGGACATCTGATTTGGTCTTGTATAAATACATTCAATACGTCTCACCCAAAAAGAGATTTTTTATATTAAACTGTTTACAGATTATAACTTCATTTTTCATTTTTGAGTACTTTAGGAACCCAAAAATGAAACTTTTTTAAATCTTAATTTTTTTGCACATTGTTTGTCTCGTCACCACACATTTTACACTTTCACCCCAAAGGTAAAAAGTCTGGGACACCTAATTTAATGTGTTGTAAGAACACCAGTCCACTTGCCATGAGGGAAAGTGCTCTTCCCTTTTTTAGTAAAATAAAAGAGGACAAAGGTGAGGTTTCGATTGCCGATGTAAAGGTTAGAATTCAGTTTTACAAACACATTCAGAAGTACATGTGTATTTGTGTATGAGTACGTGAGCGTGTGTATCACATAACACTGCCCCGGACATTTGACCTCTTGTCATTTCTCTGCAGCAGTTCACTGTGTGCTGTGCTATTAATGTACAAGCACACGCACGCACACAAGCGCACGCATGTCCCTCACAGCTAAACGCTGCCACTGTACATGTCCTATCACCAGTAAAAAACATCTCGCCAAAGGTAGAACAACATTCGCAGTGACAAGACAATAATCGTTTGTGGCACTTCTGTCAGTTTGGTGCTGGTGGTCAAATGTATCACGTCACAGTCCCTAATCTGACCCACAGCTAGAAAAAAAGAAATCATTTTTAGAGCAAATGACTGCCATGGTTGAGAAAACCTAATGGAAGAATTATAAGGCTGTCCCCTTCAAAGTAACCAACCTCTCTTGGTAAATTGGATTCTACCATTTTGTTAACTGCAGCAGGTTTTTAGAATGTGTACAAGTTATTTACAGTTGAAGCATTTGGCCATGTAGCTAGTTGGATTAAATACTGAAGCATATGGACATATCCACAGTGCACTTGCACTGTGTAAACATGCTAGCAACATTATATTAATCTCTGGATATCCTAGATTACCCCAAACGTATGTGCCATTTAGGCTGTTATGGTAAGGCGTTGGTCACTTTGACTATCAATAAATGATCATATGCAGAAACATCTTTGTGGAACATTGGTGTTATGACCTCTTTTGGTGTTATTAACAAACATTACTCACTGCTGCCCTCTAAATGTGTTATAGAACCAAACTAAATTTGTTTTCTGATTGTTTTCTGTTTTTCAGATATTATTTAATTACTTATTAATTTATTTATACATTTGTGTTACAGGAGAGGGTTATTAGTCAACCTCTGGACTTTCCGACAGGGACAGCTCTAATATATACACTGTTTTACAAAGCTCTGAGAACACCAGTGTTTATTATTTGTATGTAAATGAGGATGTTCTCTTTGTTGCTTTGCAATAACGCAAAATACCAGCAGGTTTATTTGGAGGAAAACAATATCACACATGAATATTTGTCCCAATATTAGTAAGAGTGCAATCTGGAAAATAACGCCAAAGTGCACATATTTTATCATCAGCACTCAAACCTTTCAGGTCTTTAAAACACCTTCAGGCCAAAAGAGTTTCAGTGTCTGCTTTTAACAATAGTTTGGGATAGAAAACCTCAGTGCTGCGTATTCAAAGGCTGGAATTCCATTTAATTTCTGCAGCAGTCATAGCTTAAAGGTCTCAGGGTCAACCTGAATTGCAAAAACAGCACAGAAATGTTAGCGTCAGGTTAGGTCAGCGCAGGAATTAGCCAAACTAACATGCTAATCACAGCAGTGCTGGAGAACAGGGGTTAAAAAAGCTTCAAATTTTTCTCCAGTGTCATCCGAAAGGCATCCATTAGTTTTAGACCCAATTAGAGTGACACACTTAACACGGCGTAATTTCCTCTAGACACTTAAACACTTTGCAGGTTTTTGGTTACACTTAAAAGCATTCGGCCCCACAGACACTCACACATAAACATGTGTACACACTCACACAAATACATGCACAGCACACAGGCTTAAAGATTTGTGTTTAATTGCTTTGGCCGTGTCATTAAATAAAAGCATAGAAATACATTTCTTAATGCGACTTAGTAATGCCCGGCCAATCAGACGGCATCAAAGGAATTAATGAGGCTTCTTTAACAAGAACACGTTTACAGCAAGAATGCATTTAAACACACACACAAACACCCACACACACACACACACACACACACACACACACACACACACACACACACACACACAAACACCACACACACACACACACACACACACACACACACACACACACACACACAGACACACACACACACACACACTTAATATTCACACTTGCCAGTGCCACACACACTACCATGACCATTATGCTTATGTCCTTGCTGTGTTGAGAATGCTCCATGCCCTAAATAATATCTGGGTGCTTTTTGCAGATCCTTCCTATCTTTAGCAAATCCATCCCTAATTTAGGTGTCATATCTTTTCACACAATCTCCTCTAAAGTTATTACGCAATCAGACTTAATACATGTTTGTCAGATTTGGCATTCATTCATTCATCCATTCAACGGCCTATCATTCTGCATCACAGAGGGGTCTGGAGCCTATCCCAGTGCTTACTGAGCGGAAGGTAGGAAACACACTGGACAGGCCACCAGTCCATAGCAGAACATTAGGCAATCATGGTGCCATTAATTCTGGCCATGTCTTGGTAGGGAGAGCTACATGTTTAATGCTGACCAATTATTGTTCCAGAGGGCATCCCAAATTTAGTTCCCATTTCCCAAGGCTTTCGCCAGCATGCGAGACATGCTAACTTGTCATTATTCAAAGCGATTGCTCCAGTATTTCTTTTTCTGGGAAGTTTTGACTGACTTCAACAGATATAAAGAGGGAAAATACTGTCTGCATGTCATAACATCATAATGCTAGGTATCGTAAACCTGTTACACTGCCTGTCACAGCTGCCTAAAAACAATAACATTCTTTTTAATAAAATGGCTAATAGTAGAAATGGGAGCTTATTAGGACACTCCTAAAGGGGGTGTCCTAATAAGTTCTCCTAAAGGGTTGGCAGTGTTTTGTCTGATTAGGATGCTGTTTTCTTATCTAGAGTTAGGATAAGATTTGGAATTAGGAATGGCTATTCTGTAATGGGTATTGTCCCAAACCCAGGCCTAACTGAAACTGCTGAGACCGAAACAGATTTTAGTGTTAGGTTGTTTCTGTAATATGGCCCTTGTTTGACAGCGCATCAGGGGTCAGAAAATCTGTCAGAAAGATTGATAAATTGTAGAGTAATATCTACATGGTATGTCTAAAAAGACATCCATTCTCATTAGAGAGTTCAGCTGTTTACCTTCTGCTAATACAGGATACCACAGACTGGCCCGTTCTGAAGCAGCCACCGATGTGCCTTAGGTCACCATGCCCAATGCCTAGCGTGAGCTAGAGAGGTATAAAGCCCCAAAAACTGGGTAGTGAAGCAGGGGAGCTGCATTCTCTGGGGTAATGGAGCTCCATCTACAACTCTTAAGATGAACTGTATTGATATGTATTGATCCAGAACTAATCATCCAACATCAGTACCTGACCTCACAAATGCTTTTGTAGGTGAATGCGATCAAAGTCTAATAGTAACGTTTTAACATCTAGTTTAAAGTCATGCTGGAGCAGTAGAGGCTGTTACTGAAGCAAAGGGGGCAAACTGTTTTTAACACTGTTGAGAAATATTGGATAAGCAGGTGTCCACTGACTTTGGCCATACAGTTTATACAGTGGTCCTATAATCTAACGGCTTCTAACAAATCTGCCAGTGAGTAGATTGTGGGGGTTTCTATTAAAAGCTGTAAGTATTATAGAGTCATAATACTGGTAGCATATGTCACAACAGGAACAATTTCATAACTGGTATTCCATCATGGTGTTACAGAAATGGCGTCAGAATGGGTATATGTAATATAGAATATGGGTATATGTGATATAGAATATGGGTATGTGTGATATAGAATATGGCTATGTGTAATATAGATCAAGTTATCAGAATGTTAGAACTAAATGGGGTGAAACCTTATAGGTACAAAAACAAGACTTTAAAATGAGCTGGTTTTGTCTCTAACTGGACTAACCAAGCACATCGCCATTTTCTAAATGAGGTCATATGTTCACCAGCTGTCATGTGACTGCATCCAGGATGTTCGGTATAGGTCACTCAGGGACTCCATGTGTTTAGGTGAAGGATAAAGCCGTATAAAGAACTTTACACACTTTAAAAAGGCTTGTGACACATACGTCACTGTGGGCTCTTACGGGTTAATAAAGCAAAAAGTTTGGAAAACTGACAGCGTTCCCCTTTAAACACATACACACAGTACCGATCATACATAAACAGTAATGTACATGCATGCAGACACACACACTCGCACACACACTCGCACACACACACACACACACACACACACACACACACACACATACTCTCCTGCCATCTAAAATGCCACACAGATGCTTTTCCTCCTGCTCTCCTTTCTCTCCCTCTTTCAACCTAGGAGATGAAAGGAGGATGGTGAAGAGAAGAGTCACATGCAGTACCCAGCGGCACACACACACAGGGGTTTAACGGAATGAAAGTGCAGGGTGTGTAGCAGCTGGTTATTAAGTGTGTGTGTGTGTGCGTGTGTGTGTGTGTGTGTGTGCGTGCGTGTGTGTGCGTGTGTGTGTGTGTGTGTGTGTGTGTGTGTGTGTGTGTGTGTGCGCGTGTGTGTGTGTGGTGTCTTTGACATGTCGTACTGAAAGTAATCTTTTAATTTTTAATGCAGAAACAGCCTTTTATCTTCAGACACACTCACTCTGTTATTTTATCATTTCTTTAACACTTATTAATCTCATTCACTCTGACACACACACGTGCACTCTTCCATGAACGCACACACATTCTGTATCATATATATATATCCAGTACTAAACAGTCAGAGGCTGTTCATTTATTTATCATAAAATCTGCTGGGATTTTCTTCTACACTTCGATGTTCAAGCTTAGAATCTAAGCAACTCCAAACACATTCATATCCTCTTATGTAAATCTTATGTAAATATATATATGGGGAACATCGTTGCACAAATAGTTGGGTGTTGAGAGTGACTCAGAATGGCAGTGGGTCATCTTCAGGGATGAGTCCCAGTTTATCTTTGGTGGAGACAACCACTGGCTCTGTGTGTGGAGTCACCGTGGTCAGTGCCAAGATGAATGCTTTACTGTCACACATCATCACAAAATCTGCAGAAACTGTGTGAGAATATTTAAGCTGCGAGGGATGGATTATCGCAGGACACCATTAGGGACCTCTACAACTCCATGCCAAGACGTCTGGCATGCTGCATTAGCAAAACATGGCAGCCCAAAGCCATACTGAGAGACACTACCTCTGAATGTGTAGCTCAATAAATATCACCCATATCAGTCTAAAGTTATCATCATTTATTGTTCCTGGCCACCTTTATCTTCCCTCCTTTCTTCTAGGTGAAACTGTTCTTTGGATAACGAATGTATATATAGTATAATCATCTGCCCCAATCTGCTATCAGAGATGAGACCCCTATTGTGTGTGTGGGCTTGATGGGGCTCTCTCATTTGTGAGAGCAGATTAGGCCAGGTCAGCTATGATGATGATTACATAAACTCATCTGTCATCAAAGAGTCTTTTTTCCTCTCCCTCTCTCTCTCCCTTCCTTTTTCTATTAGCCTCTCCCTCTTTTTCTCTTTCTCTGTTTTTCCTTTCTTGCCTGTTACTTTCTAATTCTGCTCTCATTTTATTATCTTTTTATT